>RJWM01024718.1:0-30523 GCA_004363535.1 Dasyprocta punctata | reverse complement strand
TTTTTGCGGCACTGGGGATTGAACTCACAACCTCGCACCTGCCAGGGCAGGCGCTTAAGGCACTGAGCCAAACTCCCGGCCCTGGTTTTTTGAGGCAGGGTCGCACTATGTAGCTCAGGCCGGCCTTGCGCTCCCATTGTAGCCCAAGCCGGGCTCGAACTCACAATGCTCCGCCTACCTCAGCCTCCCGAGTGCTGGGATTAAAGGCGTGCGCCACCACGCCCGGCTCCAGCCCTGGTTTTTTGAGGCAGGGTCGCAATATGTAGCTCAGGCCAGCCTTGTGCTCGTGTTGTAGCCCAAGCCGGCCTTGAACTCACAACGCTCCTCCTACCTCAGCCTCCCAAATGCTGGGATTAAAGGCGTGCACCACCAAGCCCGGCAACAAGTCTCTCTTAAACACTAAGGACTTTTTATTGTTTTTTTCAACACGTTCAAGCTCAGCTCCACCAGAAGCTGCACTGACAGCCCTCTCCCATTTGGGGCCCATGACACATGCTGCAAGGTTTGCTCTTGTCATTCCTCCCAATTCAAAAGCCACCTTCTCAGAGAAGCCTGCCCTGACTACCTCTCCAGACACTTTAGTGCGTGGGTTTCCTCACAGCGTGTACTGCCATCTGAGATCATCCTACTTACTTACTCCCTTAATGGCCTGCTCCCTGATTTGAATGCAAACTCTTCAAGAACAGGGGCTATGTCATTTTGTTTGCTACTTACAACAGACCTTCAGGACATATCAGTTGAATAAACAGAAAAATGTTTGGGAAGCCCATTTCGGGGCACCTCAAAGTTGGTCCTGTGTTATCTAAACCATGCCAAGTGCCCTTGTATGCCACTAGATAGCAGTTGCTAACGTTTTATCTGACCGCCATAGCATTTCTGTAATGCTCTTCAACCAGCAGGGCCTCAGAAGTCAGAATGAAGCAGCTGTTAAGCTGGATTGCAGGTAGCCAATCTCAAGGGGCTGCGAACAGGGCTGAGTTGAATTAGCACTCCAAGTGTGGCTACCACGGTGCCAGGCGTCCCCAGCTCATGGTGACCTGGCAGGGATATTAAGTCTGGTGAGAAGCTTCCCCCAGCAGTCTGGCCTGACTCAGCCTGTCTTCTGGGAGTGTCTGTGACAATGGTTTGGTATATGAGCTGACTCAGCACTCTACTAGCTGAAACCAAAACCTAGTCAAAGGATGCAAAGGTTTCTGGATGTTCTGGTACCCTACTCTTTAAATGTAAAAGGTACTCTGCGGCAGGCTACCTCAGTCAGACGCCCTGCATCCAATTCCTTTTATTTCTACCGTGTCAGACAAGTATGGCTCCTTGGGTACCAGAAAAGAAACATCCTGGAAAGGGGTATTCCCCTAACTGTGTCCCCTTAGATTACCAACCCTCTTCTAGCAGTATTGCTGCTATAGCCTAAAATAGCTCTAAATATACAGCCTAAAATATTCCAGGGGCTTTGGTACCCAGGCTGGTGTCCCTGCAAGCTTATGGTGGGGATACACTGCTAGGCCTTGCCTGTCTACCCACCCTCACCCCACTGGGGAGAACTTCCATGGCCAACTTCACTGCCAAGGACTTGTGGGTGCGGCCTCATCAAAATGGGGACATTTAATCTTTCCCCAATCCTGCACTTCCGGAATCCAACTCTTGCCTCATCAGACCCTCTGTGGGATCTACCCCGCCAATGCCTACTCCACTCCTCAAGGCCACCCCCTGGTACCCTGTGTGAAAGTTAATCCTGAAACCGACCCTTCAGACTTCATCCTTCACCCACTGGCTTCCCCTGACCTACCAGGGACTGGAAGGAGCTCTCCCCCAGAAGAACTCTTCATTTCCCTTTTGCCTTTTCTTCCCCAAACAGTCACCCGAGGTTCTCATTTCATCTGTCCCTCTCCCCACCCCCGCCCAGGCAATGGAGAAAGTCTGAGTGAGTTTAGCCTCCATTATTTCCCTCAGGTCTCCAAAGGGAGTGGAAGGGAGGAGGATAGCCTCACCAAACAGACACTTCTGGGTCTGCTTCTCTAGCCAATACAGGAAGAAAATTTTCTCCTTTAAAAAACAAAACAAAACAAAACAAAAGCTCTCTGGAACTAGACCCTTTTGCGCTCTTCCCCATTGCTGGGGCCTTCTCTTGTCCTCAATACACACCCCCAGGTCTCCCAGTTCACCTGTTCTTCCCCACCTAATATTCTGCTCCACTCCAAGCTTCTCTCCTGAAACCTCACTTTGAGGATTCCAGCGGTCTGCTCAAACAGGGTAAGGTCGGGGTCGTTTCACTATCAGTCGCCCCAATACACTGAACCCTCTGGTATCTCCGGTGCCCCCTGTCGCTCATCCTGTACAGATGCCCTTAATTCCCCTGGAAGCAGTCACCCTGCGACTTTCCCTGTGATCAACACAGACTGCTGAGCTAACCATCCCTGAAACTGTGGCTGGCGCCGGTCCCGCAGCCCAAGGGGGATCTTCACAGCCACTCTTCGGGATCTTGTCTCCTCCCATCCAGCCTGCGGGGCTCTCCCGAGGTCCCCTCTGACAGATATCCCAAGGCTCTCCTCTCACCCCGCAAGGGACTTCCGTCCGCCCCGGGGCACCTGGACCTAGAGGACCCCTGGATCCCTCCACACCTTCCCAGAGCGCCAGGCTCGCCCCTCGCCCACTCCGGCCCCCAGCAGCGCCGTGGGCTGGGCCCTTCCCCTCCTCCGGGCCTCACGCCGCCCGGGGAGCCTCCGGGCCTGGCCGCGCCGCCCACAGTCCCCCGGGGCCCCCGCCCGTGCTTCCGGCCGCCGCCTGCTCCTCCTCCCCCGTCGGGCAGCGCGGGTCGCCGCTGCGGAGCCCCGCGGACAGGGAAGCGGCAGAGACGCGCGCCCCACTGCAAAGGCCCTCGCGGGTCCTCACGTTGCGGCCCAAGCCCGCACCCCCTCGGCCGGCTGGGCCCGGCGCCCTAGCTCACCCGAGCCCGTGGTGGCTGCCATCTTGCGTCGCTGTAGCTCGAAGGCCGGCCCCTTCTTCACCCCCCGCCCGGGCCCGGGCCGTGACGCGCAGGCGCGCGCGCAGGCGCAGGCGGGTTCCGCGCGCCCCTGACCGGGGAGTTCGCCGGCCTGTGAGAGCAGAGGCTTCCGGTGCGCGAGCGCCCGGCAATCTGCGAGTGTCCCGGGCTCGGGCGCGAGGGCGGTGTGGGCCGCTGGGTGAGAGGCGCAGGGGTGTTGAGTTTGGGAGGGCGGCGACCGTGAGAGTAACAGGAAGGGAGGTGCGAAACAACGCCCTCCAGATCTAGCTGTCTGCTCCTAATCACGTTCAGGATTAGCGTGAAAAGTGAAGCCGAGGGGGATTAAGCGTATTCTCTGAACTCAGCTGTTAAGTGGCTGAGTCAGAATTTGAACCCAGGCCAGACTGTCTTGTTTCCAGGGCCATTGCTTCCTGGCCAGAGGAGACTTGGGGCGGGGCGCAACTGAGGGGTTTGGGTGCGTGAAGGCCACAGGAAAAGCTTTCGCTCATCCAGCCAACCTTCATTTATTCCTTCACTCATCAATCCATTCATTCGCTCATCGGAACCGATATTTATAAAGTACCTACTGTGTGCCAGGCACTGTGCTAGGTGCTGGAGATGGAAATACATCTCCGAAGACGCAAGTCCCTGCTTTCGGGGGTTTACATTCTGATCCGAGGCAAACTGAGAGCAAGGAAACCGATAAATAGGACACTGTAACCGTGATAGGACTGCAAATGAACCAGTGATGGGGCAGCAGGGAATGGCCAGGAAGGACCCTCTGAACTGGTCACATTTCAACAGAGCCTTGAGTGATACTTAGCAGGTAGCAGGAACCGCATGTGCAAAGGCCCTGGGAACATATGTTTACAAATAAATGATAAATCCCAACACGAACCTCTTCGTTTGTCATAAATAATCTGAGAAGCCCTTATGTGGATGTGGAAAGTGAGCCTGAGAAAGGTACAGAACAGGCCCTGGTACAAGGTCACATGGCTGACCCCCAGCAGAGGAAGGGTCATTGTTCATGAGTCACCTGCCTTACCAAACCTCTCTCTACTGCTCCCACTGGTGGGCGGCTGTCGGGTCCCACATAGGTGGCGTCAGCAGTCTCCATTCACCCTAAGGCAGTCAGTCTGTGCAGAGTCCCTCCTGCTAAAGCCTTTAAATGCTCTCCATTCTTTCTGTACAAAGTAGTACCAGTTGAGGAACCACAGAATTATCCAATGAAGTCAGGCGGGCAAATTAGTAACTTAGAGAGATCGTGTCTCAACAAACAAAAGGACCTGGGGCTGTAGCTCAGTGTGAAGCCCCTGGGTTCCACTCACAGTAATGGAAAAAGAGAGAGACAGAGAGAGAGAGAGAGACAGGGAGAAAATTATCCAATGGAGACGCATCAGACCACAGAGGGCCTTTTACAATCTCTCCAGGCCAACAAGGGGAAACCAGGTTTCTCCGGGGCCACTGTACTCACAGGTCCTGCCCAGAAGCTAGCGCTAGGATGGGAGCAGGTGAGGTGCAGGACGTCAGATATCCAGTGAGTTCAGTCGGGTCCAACTGTGAGCTTGCAGGACACTGAGTGCCTCCCTTGCCCCCACCTGTCCTTGGCACTACCAAGGCTGGGACAGGCTGCACCCCGAGTACACGCTGGCACTTTGCAAGGCCTCTGGAGCAGTCCGTGCCCTCTCCCTCCCTGGCCTATATTGTTCCCACCCACCCTTCTCAGAGCCAGCGTCACCCTCTCAGGGAATCCCTCTCTTGATTTCTCCAACCAGCTCAATTTCAGCTTTACTTGGCTTTCAGCGTGCTAGGTGTTCCTCCTTTCCAGGCATATGCGGCTTGGTGTTATTTTATGTATTGCATGATACAAAATTTGTCTTGGGGAGCACAAAAAATACCTGGCTGATTGGCTCACTGTAAAGCCTCAGTACAAGTGGAGACATTTGTACTCCAGAGGGAGGCTCACTTCTGAAGTAACAAATTTCCAGGCTCAAGACTTTCTTTGCCACTCTGCTGTGTGACTTCAAGTAGGAGATGAAATGTTCCAGGCATAATTTCTGTTGTGAAAAGGGACAGGATGGTACAGACCTGAGACTTGCTATAGACACAAACTATTTTGATAGAATCGCTTAGCACATGGAGAGAGGACACCAGAAAAACTGACATTTTCCAAACCATTACATCCAGCTCCCAATTTGATGCAGTCCCTCCTAGGACTATACCCATTTTATTTCCTTTTTTTTAGACAAGGCCTCACTACATTCTCCAGGTTGGCTTTAAACTAGCAATCTTCATGCCTCAGCCTTCAAAGTGCTAGGATTTCAGGTGTGTACCACTGCAGCAAGCTACAGTATCCCCATTTTAAAGATAAGAAAACAGGGCAACCCACTTCCAGGCTCCCTCCTGTCTCTCAGGAGTTATCTCTCAATAAATTTATTCTTAACTTCCATTGTTCCTTAGAATTTATTCTTCGATTTTGGGGAACACAAACTTGTTGTGTCTGACATCTAGCAGGTTGGGAGTTACATTTTTACCCCTGTATCATTTTGGAAAACCCAGCAACATAATTGGAAGGAGATTGGAAACTCAGTGGTGACTTCTCTTACTCCTTTGGAATGTATTCTTAAGCACTGGAATTTGTTTGACCCTCATGGTATTGAGAAAGAGTTGTTTAATGTTTTTCTGCACCCACCCATGGCCTACCTACCCCCTAGAGACAAAGTGGAATGCAGAGGGAATTCTTGATTATGATACTATTTCACAACTGGAATTGTACCATGAGAGAAAGGGAACATGGTCAGAATTCCTTCATGTTCAAGCTTCCTTTGCATTAAGAGACCATTCTTATTTGTGTTCAAAGTGTAGTGGGAGCCACAGGGGAACCAGACACCTCTGGCTCTTCAGGCACAATCTGATGCATCTCATATTCCTAAACTGGAGGATCCCCTCCCTCCCTTGTCCTCTGGATCAAGGACAAGGTCTCCAAGCCAACTTTCACTGAAGCCTCTCCTAGGCTGTCACATCCTTCACTGATTTTCAAGGACAGGACTCCTTACAGGAGGCAGGTGGAGAATTTGGCCCTACCTGTGTCCACGCGCCCTTTCCTCTCAGTGACCTCAAACAGGTCAAACAAGATCTGGGAAAGTTTTCAGATGACCCTGATAAGTACATGGAGGTCTTTAGTGGACTTACTCAGACCTATGCAACCATTGTTTTTTCAGAACCAGGAGTCAAACTCAAGACCTTGCGCTTGCCAGGCAGGTGTGCCACTGGGCTACACCTCCAACCCAAGACCTATGAATTAGGTGGGAAAGAGGTTATGTTACTGCTAAATCAAACACTGATTTCTAATGAGAGACAAAGTTGCATTACAAGCTGCCATTACATTTGGAGATGAACATCGTATTGTTAACTTTAGAAGGCCAGAAGATAGAGAAACAGCTGGTTCCTACTGGACCCAAGGAGTCCCTACACAAGATCCCAGCTGGCCCACCAGCCAGACAGGAGATTAGAATAGAAATATATTCAGACAAGTATTATTGAAGGTCTAAGAAAGATGAGAACCAGGCCCTTCAATTTAAATTGTCAACTATTCATCTTTAGAGTGTTTATAAGTCATTGAAAAGACATACATCCCTGGCTCCTGATTCAGTAGGACAAGTTCTTCTTTTCAACCCTGGCCTTCCTTCCAGGCTTCATACCTGAGTAAAGAGTCACTGGGGCAGAGGTATCCCACTGTTTCTCACAAACCCTTAGGCTGTCACTAGGCTGGCTTTCTTTTCTTTCATTTTTTTTTTTTTTTTTTTGTGCCGGGAATTGAACTCAAGACCTTGCACTTGCCAGGTAGGTACTGTGCTGCTGAGCTATATTCCTGGCCCCTCTCCCATTCTTTTTGGATTATGCCTGAAAGTCTGGTTCCCCCCCTGGGGAGAGATATCCTAATTTGTTTAAATACTGTAACATATACGCACCCAGGTCAGATCTGTTGCCTCCCTGTGGTGGAGACAGAAATAAATCCTAAAGTACAGGCAGCTAAAGGTAAAACAGGAAGAGCAGTAAGAGCTGCTCCAGTACAAATACATCTTAAAGGCCCCACCAGTTTTCCTCGCCAGAGACAATACCCTGTAAGGCCTGAGGTTAAAAAAGGATCTAGTGCCTATAACTGACAGCTTAAGGCAGAAGGTCTGCTTACACCCTGTAACAGTCCCTGTGATACACCAATCTTGGAAGTTCAAAAACCCAGTGGAGAGTGGTTGGACTGGTAATGAGGCTGTAGTGCCAGTTCACCCAGTGGTACACCCTTGTTTCTCAGATCCTCGAAGATGTCAGTTGGTTTTCAATGTTGGATTTAAAAGACACCTGTATTTGTATTCCTTTATGTGCAGAATACCGGTTTCTTTTTGCTTTTGTAAATCCTCATGACCAGGCCTCTCAACGGACTTGGACTGTGCTTCTTCAAGGATTCAGAGACAGTCCTCATCTTTTTGGGCAAGTGTTTTCCCACGACTTGCCCTGTTTTGAGTTTTTCTAAGTTACGGTCCTGCAATGTGCAGAAGATGTGCTGCTATTCGTCCCCTCAGAAAAGCTCTCCAGCCATGGCACCCATGCCCTGCTGAATTTTCTAGCAGACAGAGGTTTTAAGGTCTCTAGGTCTAAGGCACAACTTTGCAGCCTTGAGGTAAAATACTTGGGCCTTATCATATCTAAGGAAACCCTAAGACTGAGGGAAGAGAGAATCAAACCAATACTCCCCTTCCTGTACCCTAAGACCCTAAAACAGCTAAGAGGATTCCTAGGAATTATGGGCTTTTGTTGCCTTTGGATAGCAGGTTATGGTAAGATTGCACAGTCCCTCTATCAGCTTATAAAGAAAGCACAGAAGGCATATTTTAATCTGGGAACCTGATTCCAGACTGCATTCCAAAAGTTTAAGTGAGTGCTTCTAAATGCCCCAGCACTGAGCCTACAACAGGACACTGTTTCAATCTACATGCTGATGAAAGGTGGGGCCTAGCTTTGGGAGTGCTTGTGCAGGATCACAGGACCAAGGACCTGCTCAACAGCCTGGAGGTATCTGAGTCATGAGTTAGGCATTGTAGCGAAGGGACAGCCTGCGTGCCTTAGAACAGTGGCTGCCATAGCTCTGGTAGTGCCAGAGGCATCCAAGCTGACTTCAGGCAAAGATCTTACTGCATAGACACCTCTCAGTGTGAGAGGACTTCTTTCTTCCAAAGGGAGCCTATGGCTATCGGACAACTGACTTCTTAAATCTGAGGCTCTACTTCTAGAAGGACCAGTCATTCAGATAAAGACATGTTCCTCCCTAAACCTGCCACCTTTCTACCAGAAAAGGAGAAAATTAAAGCTGAAAGGCATGAATGCGAACAGAGAAACAGATGTCTTTCTAAAAGATGTCCACCTCACTGGCTAAATTCCAATGGACTCTTCAATAGCTAAGAGGAACTCAACCTAGAGAAAAAGGAATCCCCATATTCCACCCCAGAGATCTGGTACTGGTAAAATCTTTTCCCTCATAGGATCAACTTGGGAAGGACTATACACCATGATCTTATCAGCTTCATCAGCTGTCAAAGTAGCAGGCCTGGACTGCTGGATACACCACCTTGGACTCAAACCTTAGGAACCAGAGAATGTCCCTGAGCATGGGCAACCATCCGAATACTCCTGTGAACCCTTAAAAAACTTAAAGTTCTTGTTAAAAAAAAAACCACAAAATCTTCAGATAAGTAATCTATGGTGTTGCTCTTAGCCTTTTTACTAATTACTTTCATACCACTTAAAGGAGAGTGTAATTCCTCTCTAGTGTGGACACAGGAATATGCTGAGTGGTTACAACAAACATCTTGCTGGATGTGTGGCCTCCTCCCCTTGTTGAGTACATCAGGACCTCCTCGGTGGGTGTCCACACTTCAAGATGATTGGAATAAGCTACAAGGCTACCTTGATGAGGCATGAAAAAGTTCAGTGCTTCAAGGTAACAGAGTGGCCTATAAGTTCTACCCTCAATGATCCTGAACACGATTGGACTTTTTTCTAAGAATGCACTGAAGCTTCTCTACAGACTCTAGCAGACAGTAAGAGTAAGGGTCCTACCATGAAAGCCAATAATCGTAGATATCAAGATGCCTACTTTCAGATACAGGATGATTATATGTGGCTAACCCCCACTATAGGATACCTCAGTAGAAAGGCCCCCTAATGTTGGGAACAGAGAAATCATTTCTATTCTCACTGACCTAATTCTGCTACATACTTGGGATGGATCCCCTGAACAATGCACACACATCATAACTTTACAGATGGAAGACTGGTTTGCAGCAGACTGGTATAATTGCCCTGGAATTAGATGAGAAGCCCCAAATGACACTCACCGGTCTTGTGGAACCAATTTGTGGTCCTGGTACCCCTTAGATCGATAGGGAGATGCACGCTGGGATTTGCAAGGTTACAAGGCAGGAGTGTCAAAAATATCAATCAACGTGCAAATTTACTCCATCTGTGACATTGATAGTCTAGGAGTGTTTCACTGATATGAACATTTGGTTTCTATCTTTGTCCCTTTCTTAGGACTAGAAAATGTCATGCAACACATTAAAGCCTTGGCTAGCTGTACTCAGTGGGTCTTAAATGACATGTTGACCGGTATCTCTCTCCTAAATGAAGAAGTAAAATTGAGGCAAGCCATCCTCCAAAATCAGATGGCATTAGATTCTAACAGAAGCACAAGGGGATACTTGTGCAATTGTAAAATCTGAATGTTGTGTGTACATTCCTGATCCTTCTGCTAACATCTTAGTGGCCGTTCAAGATATTAAATAACAGGTTAATGCCATGTCAGATTCTGAAGTTCCCTGGACCCTCTCCTTACCCTCTTTGTGGAAGGCTATTACAGGTTCTTCCTGGTGGAAAATGTTTCTGGTTATATTAATAGTAGTCCTGTTAATCATATTATTTGACCCATGCATACTTAACTACTTCTTTGGCCTTGTCTCTTTCAAATTTAAAGCTACATGCCTGGCATTTATTGAGAGCCTCTAGATAGGCCATTTAGAGAGTATCTCTGACTGCTGATTGCAACTATAACCTCCCTTAGCTGAAAGTAGTCAATGTAGTTGTCACCCCTTGCCTCACAGCAGTTAGGGGTACCTCTTTAGAGGGGGGAATATTATAGACAGCTCAGCTAG
The DNA here is from genome assembly GCA_004363535.1 of Dasyprocta punctata. NCBI lineage: Eukaryota > Metazoa > Chordata > Mammalia > Rodentia > Dasyproctidae > Dasyprocta > Dasyprocta punctata. The sequence goes on along the minus strand of RJWM01024718.1, from coordinate 20,338 downwards.
ATGGAAACATTATATGCCATCAGACAGGGCAAAGTTTTCTGGAGGCACATTTGAAGATGATTAAAGTCACAATGGCCAGATGTTATAGTGTGGCCAGATGGTCCCCACTTAAGCCTCATGTAATCATGGATGGGGCTGAGTATGGTGTTTGTGATTGGCTTGTTGTCTAGTGCTGGGCTTGGCAATATGAGTCTTGCACCCGCCCAGGAGTGGAGCTGACATCCAGCGTGGGTGAGGGCGGGAAGAAGGTGTGTCTTTCCTCTCTGGCTGGTTCCTGCCTTGCCGTTTGGCAGCCACCATGAATGGCTGCCCCACCGTGCTGTCCTGCTTTGCAACCAGCTGAATATGGACTGAAACCTCCAAGAACTGTAAGAAATAAACCTTTCTTTCCCTAATTTTGAGCGTCAGGTATTCTGTCTCAGCAATGAGTGAACAGTAACTAAGATACCAGATTTACATGGTATCTTAAGGGATGAATGGAACTTTGAGATGGTTGGTATCACCCTTTTGAGATTTCCCATATAAATAAACCATTATCTCATTAGGGGTGGGCCATACTCTCATCCACTAACACTACTAAGACAAAGACTAGAACTAAGGACAGGACTAAGACTATAGATTATCAACAAAACGTTATCAATGTCATCCATATGCCCTTGCTATTATTGGATCAATATAAGATAAGTGACTACACTTGTAATCTTATTGGCCCACGTTTCCCACGCCATGATTGTACTCTATAAAATTCTGAAAATTGGGCTCTGTGGCAGCCTATTTTCAGGTCCTATCCTATGTCTCAAGGACTATCTCAATACATTTTCCTACCTTAAAAAAAAGATACGAAAACATACTCAGAGCCAACAAGTGGAGGACTAAGGAGTAAAACGCAAGCCTCTTATCCACGATACTCATAAAGTGTCTACTCCTATAGACTGGCTGTCGGAGGGAGTATCTCCGAGGCAAAACTGACAGTAACGCGAATTCCCTTGCACAGTGAGGCGCAGGAGGAAGAGGTTAAGCCTGGCCCCTCAGAGGATGCCGGTTGCTGTAGTTCGGTGGTCGCGGAGCATGCTGGGAGTTGTAGTGCTCAGGCTCTGTAGGCTGTCACAGCCAGTATCCAGCGTGGGACTCCTCCTGCGCCTCATTTTGGCTCTGGGCTTGAGCTGATAAACTCAGATGATGGAATAGAAGAATCCTGTTTTATTGGGTTGTTGGAAAGCTGCATAAATAAATATTACTTGCTATTATTTAATCCTCAGTGACCCTTGCAAAGTAACTTTTCATTTCCATTCATCAGATGAGGAAATGGAAGCTCGGAGGAGTTATATACTTATTTATTTATTGCTTTTTTTTTTGAGACAAGGTCTCAATGATCCTTCTGCCTCAGCCTCCTGAGTGCTGGGATTGCAGGCAGGTACAACCAGGCTCAGTTTCAGAGAAGTTAGATGTGTAAGGATCACACAACAAAAGGAGTAAAACCAGTTTTGGAATTGACTGCTTTTAACCTTGGGGCACCTGCTGGTTCCCTGAAGTGAAGGAGTTGGAGCCCAGGAGATTCTAAACAAAATATACACAATAGATCTGTGTTTTCACAAGGTGTGGGGTGGCTGCTGCCTCAACAGCAAGATTGGAGATGGTGGAGTCCAGAGAGGAGGTGCGTTGCATTCTGCTGACTGCCAGACCAGTTGCCAGAGAGGGGTGTCTGAATCATTGCCCTCGCCTGGCAACAGCTGGGAAAGAAAGCCTGTCGTCTTGTTTCTGTCTTTGTACTATGTGAGACTGTGATGGTTTGAGCTGTGGCAACCACAGTGACACCATGAAACACAAGCCTCATTAGAAAGTTGACACTCTAACGGTACCAGCACAGAGAGATGGCACGAGCCAGGTCCTGGGAGGTGTGATTGAGCTGCCGAAGGAATCTGGGCCTGCCTACCCACAGACATTTCTGTGGCAGGAGAATGTAAGTGTCCCCCACTTAAGCTGTTCTCAGGGGTAGGTTTTTGTACAGCCCCAAAACTCATGTAATGGATATAGGAAGCCGGCTTAGTGTTCCAATCCAGAGGATATAGACTTGACTGTCCTCTGCATTCATTCAAAAACCATGTTCAGCTAGGTGTAGTGGCTCATGCCTGTAATCCCAGCACTCAGGAGGCTGAAACAGGAGGATCGCTGCAAATTCGAGGCCATCCTGAACTACTTAGCAAGACCCTGTCTCAAAAAACCAAAACAAAATACCAATCAAACATACAAAACCACACAACACCCCCCCAAAAAAAAACTGTGATTGAACAAGGTGGGGAAACACATGAGCTGTTTGAGAATCTCTAGATGTTAAAGACATGAGTCATTTGAAAAAAGTATATTAAAAATGCGCGAACATAAAGTTATACGCTGTTATCTACACAATGTTTATATTCCCAGTTCATAATTGAGGAAAACTCCTAACCTCATGCTATAGCATTTATTTATTATTTATTTATTTGGTTTTTGAGACAGGGTTCAGGCTGGCCTCAACTTGTAGCAATCCTCCTGCCTCAGCCCCTCAAGTGCTGAGATTACAGACATTCACAACCACACCCAGCTCGCATTGAGACATTTTAATGTGTGATTAAAATAAAATATACAATCAAAACGGGGCAGGAGCTGGCAAAGAAGGGCATGGTACATTTCACTCACTCTTCTATTGATGGACACCTGGGTTGTTTCCTTTTTATTTATTTTTTCTTTTTTTGCTTCAAATATGCTAAGCAGAGGCTTCAGCCCTGAGCCCCAGCCCAGCCTTTGCCCCATACAATTTATTTCTGCAGTGTCTGAATTTTGTATCATTTGTTACTTTATGGTCAGAGGAAAAGGAATGAAGACCAGGGCTCTGGGCGGGGGTGAGGGGAATGATAGAGAATGAGTTAATTTATAAAGCGTTCTTGCGGCTCCTTAAGAAAATAGACACCTCAGAAGGCTGAGGCTGGAGGATTCCTGCGAGTTTGAGGCCAGCCTTGGCTGCAAAGTGAGTGAGTCCGAGGCCAGCCTGAACTGTATAGTGAGACCCTGTTTCAAAGAGACCAAAAAAGAAAGACAACCGCCCCAAAGATAATAATCATAGCAAACATTTGTCAAGCATATACTGCATTCCAGAAACACAGTGCTTTGCATTTTTGCAACTCCCCCGTGAAGTAAGCACAGTAACATTATCTCTCCTATTTTACAGAAAAGGCACATGAGACACAGAATAGTTAAATAACTTGCCCAAAGTCACAAGCTTGTAAGTGGCAGAACTGGGATTAATAAATACATAAATGTATGCTATAGCATGAGCTTTGTGGTTTTCTTTTCCTTAATTAGGAACTGGGACTATAAACATATTATGGATAAGATTATATAATTTGATGTTTTTGCATTTTTTTAATACACTTTTTTCAAATCCCTCATGTTTTTAACATCCAGACCCAAGCTCTTAACCACTACTATCCTATCTTCCGGGAAAACTGTAAAAGCACATGAACATATAAAGGGAATGCAAATGACTTTCAAATAGACAATAAGATATTCAATCTCACTCAACAGTTTGTATTTCCATGATTCTAAGATGCAGATTTTCCACTCTAACATCCGAAATCAGGAAGCATCTTAGGACATCTTAGATTCACTGAAATACAGTAAGAGAAATGCAAATGAAAACCACCTATCAGATGGGCAGAGGACTCAGCGTTTGATAACACGCTGTGTTGGCGAGGGTTTGGGGAAACTGGCGTCCTCAGCGCTGAGTGGAAACCGCATAGCTGCTGTGGAAGACGTGCAAGCTTGCACAGTTTAAATCACAAGCGGCCTGTGACCCTGATTTAGTGTCCAGGAAATGGGCCTTCGGATCCACCAGCCTCGCATGCCTGTAATCTCAGCACTGAGGAGGCTGAGGCAGAAGCATCACTGTGAGTTCAAGGCCAGCGTGGGTGACAAAACAAGTTCAAGGCCACCCTGAACTTCATAGCAAGAACCTGTCTCAAAAAGACAGAAACAAAAAACAAAGCAGATCCATAGGCCTTGGTGAGCAAGGACTAAGTTCTCTGTGGCCCACAACCGCAGTTTGTAAAACCCAAGCCGGAAAACAACCTCAGCATCCAGTGACGGGAGCTCTAAAACTGCAGAGAAAGCCTGGCAGGGGGTGCACACCTGTGACCCCAGCTACTCAGGAGCCTCAAAGGTTTGAGGCCAGACTGGGGAATTCGGTGAGACCCTATCTCAAAAATAAATAGTGGGGTTCAGTCCTCACTACAGAAACACAACAGCAACAAAAGATTGGGTCCACAGCTGAAAAGGGAAGAAGGAAATCATCTGATTATTGATAATAATGCTATCTCCAAGTTGGGCGTGGTGGTGTTCATCTGTAATCTTAGCACTTGGGGGGCTGAGGCAGGAGGATCACCATGAGCACGACCAGTCTGGGCTACACAGTGAGCTCAAGACCACCCTGAACAGCATAGGGTGGCCCTGTCTCAAAAAACAAAACAAAACAAAACAAAACAAAAAGGCAAAAAATAGCACAATCTCCAAAATATGTTAAACTAAAAAACAAACAAACAAACAAACAAACGGGAAATGCATAACTATACACATCATGTCCTATATGCTGTGTGAAAGGGATGTGTGTGGACATCTCAGTGTTTCTATAAGGGACTTCCAAGGGTCTGGTAAAAATGATGGCCTTAGAAGGAGACTGGCGAGTGGGGACACAACTAGACAGGGGTGGTAACCTCCTGTAAAGAGCCAGAGAGTAAATATTTTAGTTTTGCGCGCTGGTTGGTCTGGGTTGCACCCATTTGTTTACCTCTGTTGCTACAAAGCAAGAGCCACAGACAATAGGTAACTGAGTGGGCGTGGCTGTGCCAGTTCAGCTCTACAATGGGCACTGAAATTGGAACGTCCTGTGTTGTAAAATACCCACCCCATACAAACGTCTACAAAATGCTTGTTAGCCAGCCATGGGGGTGCATGCCTGTAACTCCAGCATCCTGGGAGGCCGAGGCAGGAGGATAGCAAGTTTAAGTTCATTCTGGGCCACTTAGCAAGTTGGTGAGATCCTATCTCAAAATTAAAAAGGAAAAAAGGGGCTGAGGATGTAATTTAGTGGAAAGCCCTGGGTTCAAACCTCTGTACCACCAACCTCTGGCCATAGTCAGCTGGCCCTTCCTCCTGCCCCTTTTGGGTGATTTGGTTCATATTCCTTACTTTATGCAGGCAACTCCTCTTTCAGACAATGTGTAAGAAGGTGGGCTAAACATTTGGAGTTTATCCAAAGCGTTGGGGTTGAAGTTGGGGCGGGTGACCTGAGGTGCGCTTGAAGCAAGCCCAGGGCCTGGGAACCTGCTTGCTCTGCAAGTTACCTACCCTGTTCTGCCACCAGAGGGCAGCACAAGCCTACCTAAAATTGGGCCATCCCGGACAAGCCCTTCAGTGGCAAGGTTGGCCTACGAGCCTGTTTTATTTTGCCCGCGGTTATGTTTTAAACATGGGGCCTGTATTGTAAAAATCTGCATTTCTGCCGCTTTTTCTCTTTTGTTTTGGCAGTACTGGGGATTGAATACACGGACTTTGCACTGAGCTACATCTCTAGCCCTTTTTCAAAATTTTGAGACAAGGTCTTTAAACCCAGGGTGGGCTGGGACTTCTTACCCTCCTGCCTCAGCCTCCCAGGGAGCACTGGGATTCCAAGCTTGCACCACCTCACCTGGCTCCTCTTGTGTTAGCTGATGTGGGTAGTGCTGCACTCTGGGGCCTGATGTCGCCAGGTCATCTTGGTCTCCAAGTCAGTTGCCACTTCTCATGTGGCTGCTTTTTCCCAAAGCACTCATCTCTCACTTGTCACCTGCCTTACTGCCCTCCTCCTACTGTGATGCCTGATGGGTGTTAGAAGTGCAAGGGCCTTGGATCCAACCTCACACATCTAGCAGCTGTGTGATCTTGGGCATGACACATGCCCCTTGTGCCTCAGATTCCCCTTCTGCAAATGGTACTAAGAGTAGTCACTTAGAGCTGCAGAGACTGCGCTTATTTGTATTTTTAAGCCAGAGGCTCTCTGTGTAGCTCAGGCTGGCCTTGAAATTGTGGCGATCCTACTGCCTCAGCCTCCTGAGCACTGGGATTACAGACATGTGCCACCACGCCTGGCTTGCAGGGCCTACTGCTGGGACCTGTGCAGAGAGCTCTCTGTGGTCTGGAGTGTGGTCACTGTTCAGTAGTCACTGAGTAGAATTTTCCCATCCTGCTGTTGCACATACTGTGTACAAGTGCCATCTCCCAAGCCCCAACTCTAACCAAAGCAGAATGTGTCTTCTTGTTTACAAAGTTTTCAGGAGATACAAGATAGAGTTTCAGGCCCAGGCTCTTTTATTACCAGCTGTGGGACCTTGTGCCAGTCACTTTCCCTCTCTGGGCTAGAGCTGAGGTTTTTAGCTGGCTCCAGGGAACAGGCACAGGTCAGCAGGGCCTGGAAAAAGGAAGCCAATTCCTTGCAGCCCTGAGGCTACTCATCTGGTCCCACTGGAGTGTGGCTGCCTGTCCCATCCATTATAGATTATTTTATTTTATTTTATTTATTTATTTTTTTTGCGGCACCGGGGATTGAACTCACAACCTCGCGCCTGCCAGGGCAGGCGCTTCAGGCACTGAGCCTAACTCCCGGCCCTGGATTTTTTGAGGCAGGGTCGCACTATGTAGCTCAGGCTGGCCTTGCGCTCGCGTTGTAGCCCAAGCCGGCCTCGAACTCACAACGCTCCGCCTACCTCAGCCTCCCGAGTGCTGGGATTAAAGGCGTGCGCCACCAAGCCCGGCCTTCATAGATTATTTTATAGTTAACACTTTTTCTTCTTGGAAGCTCCCTCGTTTGGGGAGGGCGGATCCCACCCTTGCAACCACAGAGGAGCTGCTTTAACCCTGGCCAATCAAAACAGTTCTTCCTCCTTGGCCCAAGGTGATTGGTTCAGGGGCAGACACGTGACCTGTTCCAGGCCAATGAGATCCTGCCCTGGGACTTTCACTGCAACCACTGGAAGACTACTGAGATTGGTGAGCTGAAGCGATGTCAAGTCTCAGCTCAGAAAAACTCGAGACTGAGACCAAATTCTGATGAGTGATGTGAGCCCCTGGGTCCTGCCAAAGCCAAAGTCACAACCACCTGTGGAGTTTCGTTTTATGAGCTGATTCAGTTATTTTGAGATAGTCTCACTATGAAGCCCAAGCCGACCTCGAACTCATGGTGACCTTCCAGCCTCCAGCCTCCTGAGTGCTGGAATCACAGGTGTGCACCACCATGCCCAGGAGATTCAGTGGCTTTAGCTACTCATTTCTGCCTTAGTTTCCTGTCACTTAGAGTTGACAAACTCTAACACCCCTTCCCTCAGTCACAAGTCTACTGGTGGGCAAACGTGAAGGAAAATGAAGTTATGGGTCATGTTTTTATAAATTAATGCTGCATCTGCGACTGCTCTAGAATTTTCTCATTTCCCTGTTTCCAGCTCCACCAGGCTTGCTTTTCTCCTCAATACTGGAGACTGCTTTTCCAGTGCTGTTCCACCCTGCGTGGTTTTCTTCACAAATCACTGAATCTGAGTGCATTTATGATGTTTATTGTCTCTGGTCCTAGTTGGTCATCTCCACCAGGCATGTCCTGGCCCCGGCACACACTAGGGGCCTTGTGTGAGGAATTCTCCAACCCGGGTCTTCTCCCAAGGTGCCTGGAGCACATGTCAGTATTGATTCAGTCTCAGGTGATAAAGCAACCATCCTGAGGTCACAGTTTGGGGACCTGGAAATGGGTTGGGGGGGACCCTCACCCCCTGCCTCCTGAACCCCCACCCCTCCAGCCATCCAGGAAACACCACAAGGCAGCCAAGATTAAGTAGACTCTTGGTGCTTTGTTATAAATATATTACGTACATCCAAAACATGACATTAAAATATTACTCCGTGTTACAGAAAAGATATTAAGGCTTTCTATTATTTACATTAAACAAGCAAGCACCTTTAAAAAAAAAACAAAAAATTAAAAAGTCCCACTCTTCCTCCTCTGACACACCTCAGGCAGAAAGGACATAGAGTCCCCCTTCCTCAATGACCAAGACCACTTAGAAGCGCCATGCCCTGCAAAGAGGTCCCCTATGGAAATGTCCTATCTGCTGGAATACATGGGCAGACGGAGGTGGGGTGAGAAGGGGGTGTCAAGACTTGGGCGAGGGGTTCCAGCCTCTTCTGGCCGGCTGCCCTCAGACCCTCGTCCAGTGCTGCCATCCTGGGCAGAGACGCCGGGCCACAGGTGGTGGCTGCAGCTGTTACCCAGGCAGGCTTCCATGATCTGCTTGCAGGGGCACGGCAGGACAATGATTGGGGACACTTGTGTGTTCCAGGGACTCCCCAGACTGCTGGGACCGGAGAAGGAAGGACAGAGAGAGGTGACTTGGTGGCCCCAAAGCCAGCCACACTGAAGGGCTGCCTGGGGCAGGGCGGGCAGGGGGTGCAGGTGGGCAGCGGCCTGCGCCCACGGGATGCCAGCAGGGCAGGCTCCCCCCGAGCAGTCGGGCAGGCAGGTGGGACAGCTCGGGAGGCCAAGGAAAGAAAATGAAAAGAGGAAATGAAAAATCAGTGGCTCAAGTATTCTGTGTCCCAAGGGGTGGGCTGGGGGTGCCCAGGCCCAGCCCAGGAGTTGGTCTCCTCCGCCTGGAGAGGCCAGCTCGAGCAGGCTGGGATTTGGCAGATGGCTTCGGTTTGGGGGCCGGGGGGAGGTTGGCAACCAGGCGGCAGGCTTGGAGCAGCTACTTTATCTTCTGGGCCCACTTCATGTCGTCTGCCCGCGGCTTCTCGCCCGTCAGGCCCTGGATGAGGTCCTCCAGGCGCCGCCAGAAGCCCACCTTCTCCAGGGGGTAGTTGAGCCAGCCTGCAACAGAAACAGCACCAGGGGTGGGTGTGGGCATGAGCAGTGGTCCGGGGGTGCGGGTTGTCGGGAAGGACTGCGGAGGGCAGTGGGCTGGGGGCGCCCTCTCTTTGCTCCACCCTGACTGTTCATCTGCCCCCTCCGCTGGGAGGGCTTCCCCAGCTGCTCGCTGAAGCAGCTGTCGGGTTTGTCCCCGCCACTCCTCATTTGTTTATGGCTTTTATGACAATCTAGGAGTGCTGTCACCAACTCCACTTGTTTTCTTTCTTTCTTTTTTTTTTTTTTTTTGCTGTCTTTTTGAGACAGGGTCTTGTTATGCAGTTCCGGCTGGTCCTGAGCTCACTTTGTAGCCCAGGCTGATCTCGAACTTGCAATGATCCTCCTGCCTCAGCCTCCCAAGTGCTGGGATTACAGGCGTGTGCCACCACGCCCGGCTTCATTTCCTGTTTTATGTGGGTTCTTCCCCAACTACAATCAGTGCCAACAGGGAGAACACCATGCTCTTTCTTCAGTACCAGAACAGCACCTGGCACGCAGGAAGCGCTAACTACCGCTTAGCCATATTCCAGCCTCCCATTCCCCCTGCAAGGTGGGCAGTAACACGGGTCCTGTTTCTCACATGAGGAGACTGAGGCTCGGGGAGGAGTCTCTTGTTAGGCCATTAACTCATCTCCTAAATGTCCTAGCCCAAACTTGCTGTCCAAGGGCTTTAGGATGTGCAAAACATATTTTGTGGCTCTCAGTTCTATCTCCACAAAGACGCAGCATCCCAGCGACAGCAGCAGTAGTTTATACAAGCACCTACTATGCACCAGGCATCATGCTGCGGGAACCCTGATGTTCCCATCTCAGCCCCGAGACGGTGGGCTGTGAAGAGGGCCACTGAGAACCCGACTCACGGTGAGGAAAGTGACTAGCACCAGGAGTCTCCCGACGGCTCATAAGGGACAGCTGGAGTAGGGTGGCCTGCCTGACTTTTGGAGTACTGGGGCTGGAACTCAGGGGTGCTCTGCCACTGAGCTACATCCTCAGGCCTTTTTATTTTTTGTGTTTTTGAGAAAGGGTCTATTTAATTCAGGCTGACCTTGAAATCACTATGTAGCCCAGGTTGACCTTGAATTCAGAGATCTTTCTGCCTCAGCCTCCCAAGTAGGTAGGACCTAGCTTGGATGTACATTCTGAGAACATCCTGGGAGGGCCAGGAACTACATGACTGCCCACTGTGACCTCTGATCCTGTAGCTGGAGTCGGGGGAGCCCAGTCTCCAACAGGAGCGCCGCACCTGTGGTGATGCAGAAGTAGGTCTCATGGGGCGAGACGTGGTGGATGCGGTGGTGTTTCCGCGGCAGGATGATGTGCCAGTCCTGCAGCAGGGTGACCCAGCGCGGCAGCCCGAAGTACGTGTGCGACCACTTATGGATCTGGTTGGTGAAGGTGCCAAAGATGGTCAGGCAGAAGACGAAGCACTCCCAGGGGTACAGCTGCTCCAGGGCTTCTGCAGGGGGTAGGGGGGATCCCACAGAGCTGTCACACGGCGGGGAGCCCTCCCACCAGCCCTGAGCAGCGCTGTGAGGGATGACACCCCGTCTTCCCCCGCTCCTCAGCAGCAGAACATGGGCAATGGCTCAGAATGGAGTGCTGCTGTCAGCTGGCCTTGAACTCCCTCTGTACCCCTGGCTGTCCTCAAACTCGCAGCAATCCTCCTGCCTCGGCCTCCTGGGTGCTGGGATTACAGGTATGCACCACCACGCCTGGCTATGAGTCTCAGTCTCTTCACTGTAAAGTGGGCATAAGGGTTTCATTCACCGAGGTTCCTGGGAAGCAGAGCCTGGGCGGTTCACCTGCGTGTGATTTACCCAGGGGCTCTCAGCCTGATCCCGTGGGGTGCTGTGGGGTGCTGCTGGCTCTTGAGCCGGCACTGTGCTCCGGCTTATCCCGAGGGCTGAAGCGGGACCTCCCCAGCAGGTCGGTGCAGGAAGGGTGGCTGAAGGGCATCCTTGCTTGGGCCTGTGCTCACCGGCTGGCTTGCTGGGGACAGGGCCTTTCCCACACAGGCAGCACCCAGGACTGAGTTGATGGCGTTTTTTTTTTTTTTTGCAATGCTCAAGAGTGGCAGCCGTGCCCTTGTGTGTGCCGGACCAGCGCTCTTCAGCGAGCCACAGCCCGTGCCCCTTCTTCCCAAAGCCTCAGGCAGGCAGATAATGCAAATGAACACGGTGGGCTGGGGCAGAAGTGCAGGGATTAGTGCGGATTCAGGTGAACTGGGGAGCTGTGTCCTGTTATAGGGGTGACTGCACTTTGGTTCCAGCTTAGTGAAGTCAGAAGGGGACAAAGACCTGGATGGCCTAGGTTATGAACAGATAGGACTGCGGGACAGAAGTCAGGAACCCAGGTCCCCGCCTTGGCTTTGAGGCACTGAGGACCGAACGTAGGACCTTTGCACTAAGCTACATCCCTAACCCTTTTGAGACATAGTCTTACTAAGTTGCTCATGCTGGACTTGAATTTGACATTCTCCTGCCTCAGCCTTCCAGAGTAAAATACCCCAACTTCATGTGAAGATGATTGGACAGATTATTTTAAATCACTATGAGCAGGGCTGGGTGTAGTGCCACAGGGCTGTAATCCTAGCAGTTGAGAGGCTGAGGCAGGAGGATTTCTGCGAGTTCGAGGCCAACCTGAGCTACGTAATGAGTTCAAGGGCAGCTTGATCTCAAAAGCCAAAAAACAAATAAACAAAAAATCACTATGAGCAGCCCTGCACGCACCTGCAAGCCCCAGAAGCCTCCTGGGGAGCCTGGCTCTGACACCCCGGCGGGCACCCCTCCAGTAACTGGCCTTACCTGTGCTCTGGGTGCGGAACTTGTAGGCCATGTTCAGCAGAGGCAGCAGCGTCACCAGGCAGTTGTCACCGTTGGTCTCGATGAAGTCGTGCCTTGTGATGGCCGTGGGGTCGATGTGGTGCTCCCGGAAAGGGCGGATGAACGCCTGCAGGGGGGGCGTGGCAGCACCAACCAGTGGGCTGCAGTGCCCGGCACTCTCTGGCCCGAACCATGCCTGTCCTGGGCCCGCGCCTGCCTGGGCTCCTCCCGCACCCTCCACCACGCAGCCCAACATACGCACCTTCCCCACGATGGGCAGCTCCACGGAGCCCCAGGTGTCGGCGCCCCAGTGCACCAGGCCGGACAGGAAGTCAGCAATGAGAGCCCCTGCGACTGAGGACAGGAAGGAGGTGAGCGGGTTGCGGGGTATACGGGGGACCACTCCGCCCTCCCCCCGGTCACTCACTCACTCACTCACGGCCGCGCACACCTTTGCCGGGTAAGGAAGTGTCCCTGCCCTGCCCGGGACGTTCCCACCTGTGGATGAAGCCTCAGCCTAAGACCTGGCCCCGTGCCCCTTGGGAGCTCACCCACCTTTTCCCCTCCGGTCCTGGGAAATGTCTCTCTGGACTTGGTGTTCACCCATGGCTTGCTTAGCTGCCAGCGGCCCTTTCCTCATCTGTGTTCTCAATCTGCTCAGAACTGAGCTAGGTCTCCGGCAGAGGCTCAGCGCCATTCACATACACCAGGGCTCCGTGTAACACGGAGGGTAAGAGCCCTTTGATGGAGACTCTAAATCCAGTTCCATCACCCACTTGCTGTGTGACACCGAACATGTTACCACATCTCTGTGCCCTGGGTTCCTCTTGTAAGGCAGAAATGATGATTGTAAAAAACATAGGGCAGGATATAAAGTCAACATTAAAATAGTCCAGCATGGTGGCACACATCGTAATCCCAGCACTTGGATGGCTGAGGCAGGAGGACTGCTTTAAGATAAGAGGCCAGCCTGGGCTACAAAGTGAGTTCAAGGCCAGCCTGAACTGCATAGTGAGAACCTGTCTCAAAAAGACCAACCAAACAAAAAACATAAAATATCCATAACTTTTCTATACTCCAATAGTGAACTGGCTGAGAAACAGTTCAGGAAAACAATTTCATTCATAATTGCTTTTTAAAAAAAGCCTAGGGATCAACCTAACTAAAGAGATGAAAGAGCTCCATAATGAAAATTACAGAATACTGAAGAAAAAACTGCAGAAGACTCTAAGAGAGGGAAAGACCTCAGCTGGACTGTGGCACACACCTGTAACCCCAGCACCAGGAGGCCAGCCTGGGCAATGCAGCAAGACCCTATCTTAGAAAAGAAAGGAAAGGCCGGGCGTGGTGGCGCATGCCTTTAATCCCAGCACTCGGGAGGCTGAGGTAGGCGGAGCGTTGTGAGTTCGAGGCCGGCTTGGGCTACAACTCGAGCACAAGGCCGGCCTGAGCTACATAGTGTGACCCTGCCTCAAAAAACTAGGGCTGGGAGTTTGGCTCAGTGCCTTAAGCGCCTGCTCTGGCAGGCGCGAGGTTGTGAGTTCAATCTCTGGTGCCGCAAAAAAAAAAAAAAAAAAAAAAAGGAAAGGCTAGGAAAGGAAAGAATTTCATGGATCATGAAGCAGAATTATTTCATGGATCAGCAGAATTATTTTCCTTTGTTTTTTGAGACACGGTGTCACTATGTAATCCAGGCTGGCCTTGATCTCAAGGTGATTCTCCTGCCTCATCCTCTCGAGTGCTGGCATTACAGGTGTGTGCCACCATACCCAGCTGGAATGAATACTGCTAAAATGGACGTAGTACCAAAAAAGACCTACAAGTTCAAAGCAAACCCAGTGGCATTCTTCACAGAACTAGAAAACACAAATCCTAAAATTCATATGCAAAGACAAAAGACTCAGAATAGTCCAAACAATCCTAAGCAAAAAGAGCAAGGCTGGTGGCATCACAATACCCAATTTCAAATTATACTGCAAAACCATAGAGACAAAAACAGCATGATACTGGCCCAAAATAGACATGCAGACCAGCAGAATAGAATAGAGGACACTGAAACAATCCCACACAACTACAGCCATCTGATTCCTGTCAAAGGAGCCAAAAATACCTCGGAGAAAAGACAGCCCCTCTGACAAACGGTGCTGGGAAAACCGGATAGCCACTTATAGAAGACTGAAACTAGACCCCTATCTCCCATCAAAAATAATCCATTCGAAGTGGATCAAAGACTCGGTATATGACCCGAAACTTTGAAACTGCTACAAGATAGCATGGGGAACCACCTGGAGCCACTGGCACAGGTGGACTTCCTGAATAGGATGCCAACAGCATGGAAAGTAACAACAGCAATCGACAAATGGGTCTAGTTAAAAAGTTCCTGCAGAGCAAAGCAAACAGTTAATGGAGTGAAAAGAATGGAAAAAAATCTTCTCCAGACACTCTTCTGACCGAGAATTAATATTAGAATAGACAAAGAATTCAAAACACCTAACACTGGCCTGGCACACCTGTAATCCCAGCACTCTGGGAGGCTGAGGCAGGAGGATCATGAGTAGGAGCCCTTCCTGATCCATTTACAAGACCCCATATCAAAAAAAAAAAAAAAATGTGTTTGGGACGTGGCTCAGTATGAAGGTTCTAAGTTCAACCCCCAGTATCGAAAACAACAAAAAACCAAGATGTACTAACAAACAGCTTTAACACCAAAAACCAAATAGTTCAATCAATAAATGGGCAAATGAATTGAATGAACAGTTCTTGAAAGAGCAAAAATAACCAGTAAGTATTTGAAAAAATGTTCAACATCTCCAGCCATTAGTGAACCCCTGGGTGTGGTGGCACAGGCCTGGAATCCCAGCACTAGGAAGGCTGAGGCTGGAGGATCACTATGGGTCTGAGGCTAGCCCAGACTACATAGTGAGTTCCAGGTCAGCCTGAACTACTGAGATTCCATCTCCCCCCAGTCAGAATGGGCTATCGTCAGGAATACTTAATAAATACTGGTGCAAGAGAACTTTTCTATACTGCTAATAGGAATGTAAATCAATACAGGTCCTGTGGAAGTCTGAATGGAGGTTCCTTGAAAACTAAAAAGAGGACTCCCATGTGAGGTACAGCACCCTGGGGTAAACACGTCGTGAAGGAATGAAGAGTCAGCGTACAGTAGGGCACTTTTATACCCATGTTTATTTCAGCACAATTCTCTCTTTTTTTCCCCGAATTTTTTTTTTTTTTTTTTTTTTTTTTTTGCAGCACTGGGGATTGAACTCACAACCTCCCACCTGCCAGGGCAGGCGCTTAAGGCACTGAGCCAAACTCCCGGCCCTGGTTTTTTTTGAGGCAGGGTCGCACTATGTAGCTCAGGCCGGCCTTGCGCTCATGTTGTAGCCCAAGTCGGCCTCGAACTCACAACGCTCCGCCTACCTCAGCCTCCCGATTTTCCCCGACTTTTTGAGACAGTGCCTCACCATGTAGCCCAGGCTGGCCTCGAACTCGAAGCCATTCTCCTGCCTCAGCCTCCTGAGTGCTGGGTGTGCCACCACGCTCAGCTTCGGCACAATTCTCAGTAGCCGAGACAGGAAGCCAGTTTAGGGGCTCGTCTAGATGAACAGATACAGAACACGTGGCCCATGTGCGCGGTGGAGTCAGCCGTGTCACTTGCTGGAGAGGAAGAGGAGATTACGCCACGTGCAGGAAAAAGCACGGAACCAGAGGTCACCACGTTAAGCGAACTGAGCCAGACTTGGAAAGAGAAATGCATCGCACGCATTGAAACCCAAAACTCTGTGAAATGAGCACACGCTAAGGAAAGCAGGGTTTTACAGAAAGAGCTGCGGGGCTCCAGCTGCTGAGTGCTTTCTCGGGGTGGGGCCCAAGTGCCTGACCCGTGGAACTGAGCAAGTCCTCCTCGCCTGAGAGAGAGGCTGCCGGCAGCTGGGCCCCACGGTCCCCGCTGAGGAAGCTGGGCCACAGACAACACGGTGCGCGGCACAGCCGGGTTCCCAAGCTGCCAGGGACTGGATCTAACACAGCGGGAAACTGAGGCCGAGCGGCCAGCAGCCCTAGAGCTGCCCCTCCCCTCCCGCCGCCTTGCTGCGGCTGCTGCCCCGGCCCCTGCCCCTCAGCCTTCCACGCCCTAGGCCTGGTCTAAACTGGCATTTGCTGTGCCCCAATGCTGCCCGGGGTGCACCCTCACGCCCTCCAGGGCTTCAAGCGTCCTCCCTGGCACTGTCCGCCAGCATTTCCATTTCCTTTTCCCCCATTTATTGTCTCCCACACCACAAGAACGTCAGCTCCATGAGGGCCCGGATTGGTCTATGGCTGTGTCCTGGCTGCCAGTATATAGCAGAGTTCAATAAAGTTCAAAGACTAGCTGGGTGTGGTGGCTCACACCTGTAATCTCAGCACTCTGGGAGGCTGAGTCAGGAGGATCACAAGTGTGAGCCCAGCCTGGGCAATTTAGACGCTGTCTCAAAACAAAACATAAAAGAAAGGATGGGGGATGTTGTTTGTTGCAAAAACCCTGAGTCCAAGTCCAATCACAGTTAAGTGAATGAACAAATGTAGCAAAAAGCCCCAAAAAACTCAAAACACTTAGCAGAGCTGGGCCTGGTGGTGCACACCTGTGATCCTAGAACCAGGGAGGCTGAGACAGGAGGATCACTGTTACTCCAGACTAGGACTTAAATGTGTGCTGCACTCAAACCCTAAGATACCCACACAGTGCTCACCACCTACGGTGGGTGGAGGGCAGAAAACATTCGTGGTCTTGTGGCTGGGGCAAGATCCTCCCCAGACTCTGTTTCCCTGTGGCCTGGCTGCCTGAGTCGCCGAGGCTCTGCGTGCTGCTTGGTGCACTGTGGAGGCCGCAGGAAGCCCCAGACACCTTCCTGGAGAGCGGAGCTGATGAGCCAGAGGACAGGCATGAACATGTGGCCTCACCCAGGCCTGAGAGGTGAGTCCCGAGTGTGGGCGGTACGGGGGAGGGTGACAGCTTCAGGCCGGTGCCTCATGACTAGGGTGGGAGGGACAGAGGCCAGCTGACCTCCGGGCATGCAGAAGCCCGGGCAGTCACTCAGGATGGGTGGGGAGCGAACAAGGAAGGCTGATGACAATGACATTTCCTGGGTGCGGTGCCATCCCAGTCCTCCGGGAGGCTGAGGCAGGAGGATGGTAAATTTGAGCCCAGCCTGTGTAACTTGGCGAGATCCTGTCTCAAAATAAACAGAAAAAGGCACAGTGCAAAGGCCTTGGGCTCAATTCCTTGTAACACACACACACGCACACACACAGGTGTGTACTTGCTGCTTCTCTGCATGCTACCCCCCCAATCTACGCTCCGATCCCCTCAGGACGAGGTCATCCACCTCTCCGGCTAACGCCACCTTTACAAGCCGCTGCGCTCTGTCACCTCGCCCTTGTCACCACTGTCGGTGGCCATCCCCATGTCTTGGACGAGGAAAGAGGCTCCGAGAAAGCAAACCACCATTCCAGGTGACGTGGCCTGGAGGCAGCAGCCCCGGGACAGGCAGGAGAGGTGCACAGCCTGACAGCTCCCTTCTACCCCCCGAACTACGCCCCTGCAGGTCGGGCACTGCTGGAGCTCCTACTGCAGATGACCTGCTGTGGACACTCGGCCTCTTGCCTGTCAGGCGGGACAAACGGCCATGTGGTAAAAGCCACAGTGGGGCCAGCCAAGAGTTGAGGGGCCACATCTGTCCAAACCATTTGCTGTGCAGCCCTGGGCAAGCTCCTTGCCTCCTCTGGGCTTTGGCATGTTTATCTGCATACTGACGGAAGCTGAGGTGTCTTGATTTTGCCCGTTCCAGAGCTGTGCACACGTGAAGTCATGTGGTATATGCTTCTGGGGTCTGGCTTCCTTCACTGGCATGACTTACTGAGAGTTCCTCCTTTGAGTCCGTGTGCCAGCAGTTCACTTTTTGATGCTGAGTAGTACTCCATCCACCATTAGATAGAACATAATGGATCGCCCCTCTGGCTCTCATTAGATATTTGTGTTGTGCTGCTTTGAACATTCAGGTCTAAGACTGAGTATAAACAGACACCCTAGTTCCTTGGGTGAAGAAGTCAGACGCTTAGTTTTTAACCAGGCGTATTGATCACTTAAGGCTCCCAGGCCCCGTGCCAGCACCTCAGCTGTTTCCTCTCCTTTAATCCCTGCACCGCACGCAGCCGGGCCAGGCAGCTACACAGCTTATCTCCTTAATTGACCTATGTTTAATCCTCACGGATGATGAGGTCAATGATAAGAGAAACGATTCTTGTGATACCGGCTGGCACACGCCGAGCGCTCCTTCTGTGTAGCTGGGCAGAGACTTCTTTCCGAGGACACTCAGAGGTGGACAGGGTGACTTTATAGCGAGGACACCTGATTGGGCTACCAGGGCCAGCGATCACAGCCACGGCACAGTAGCAAGTCCTGAGGGCGCGGCCCCACGGCCTGGTGACACATGGTGCCGGCCATGCTGGCCCTGGCTACTCACAGGAAACAGCGGTGAATCCAGCTGCGGGCCATGCTGAGAACCAGCTGAGTGGTTCCCAACACCAGCGAGGTCCCAAAACAGCAAGAAAGGCCCGAGAGACTGTCACAGTCCAGAGCCCGAATTAGTGCAGTGCTAGATGCAGTTCCGGTTCAGGACAAGGACACCAGGGTCAACTAAGGCAACCCAGGAACCAGCGGACTTACAATGTATCGCTGAGTGCGCTCACTATAACGACTTGTGCTACTACTGTGAGACGTCGGAAGCAGGTGTGGAGTGTGGAGCGCAGTCTAGTGTGCTCGAGGCCCTGGGCTCAATCTCAGCCCTGCAGAAAACACTCACATGCACATCAATGACAAAATGGGAACGTGGGGGCGCAGGTCGTCTGGGAATCGTGTACCCCCGGCTCAACTGCTCTGTAAATCTCAGCCTTTGAAAAAGAGTCTATGCAAGAAGTGCCACCTCTCTCCCCACGTCCTAGGTCAGCGGCCCCACTGAGGTACACAGGGAAGGACGGCCCAAGGTCATGGGCCGGTGGGGGTGGCCAGGGTCACTCACAGTGACACGGCTGAGGGGAAGCGAGGTCCCCTCCCTGACCAACAGAAGCAACACAGTGAACGAGGGTGACATTCTCTGCCCACAACCGCCCGCTTGGAGCCTCAGTCCGGTCATCTGCCAAGGGACCAGCACCTGCTTCCCAAGGCGCTGCACCCCGCCGACGTCAGGATCAGCTCGGGCAGACAGCAGCCCAGGGTGCGTTCCAGGGCTCTGGCTCCAAGTGCCCGCCCGCCCATCCACAAGGCCAGGGCCGGGGGCGGAGGGGCAGCGCAGCACACAGAAGCCGCATTGTCCTGGCTCGAGCTGATGGCCAGCGGATGACCGGCTCAGCCCGGCGTGGTGTCAGCCTGGTCAGCACTCTTCCCCGCAGACACGGACACAGGCAGGGCACAGTGACTTCAGACTGTCCCTGGGCCTCCAGAGGTCTCCACTGCCCCACGGGCCACCCACTGGGTCTGCTCTGTCCCTGCCCAGAATGCAGAGGCCAGCTGTGGACACAGAGCAAGAGGCCGGGGCGGGGGACGCGGTGGACACAGCTGAGGGGGTGCCAGGGCCCAGAGCCTTCTTCGCCGCTGTACGCTCAGAATCTGAGCTGTGTGACCTCCCTGCCGACCTCTGAACCGGAACTCACTGTGTCCTGTGCGTGGGGCACCTCCAGGGGATTCCGCCTCCAGCGTGCCCCTTGACCCACACTCTGGCTACGCCTTCTCCATCGTGCTGATCCACAAGACTCCACAAGCTCCCCGGACCCCGGCGCCGCCCCGGCAGCCTGGGGCAGTCGGCAGTCTCTGGGCTTTGGTCCCATTCCTGTGCGGGGCTTCCGTGTCCTGCTCCCACGGGTGTCCCTGCAGGCCTCTGTTTCTCCCCTCCACTGTCAGCAGTGCTCATCCCCCCTGTGGCAAAGGCCAACCCTGCCCTCACCCACACAGCACATCCTGAACCTGACAACTGTCTCCGCCCACTGGAGTGGACAGCACATCATCTCCTCACTCTCCAGTCCACCCTTCCCGTCATCCAGTGTCACCTTCTAGACTAACAGCTTCTCATGGCCCTTAGAATAAAACCTGCAGCTCTGTCCACGGCCCTCACGACCCTACAACACCTGTCCCCCCGCCTCTGAGCTGCCACCAACCTCCTGTCCTCTGATCAATCCTTTCTAGCCACATAGGCCTCCTTTGTCTTTACCTGCCGGCCTCAGGGCCTTTGCACTTGCTGTTTCTGCTGGCTGGACTGCCCGTCCCCGGCACACCTGCATGACCTCTTTTTTTTGCCTCCTTCAAGTCTCCATACAAATGCCACCTTTCCAGAGAGGCCGCCCCTGACTACCCGCTTATCTCGACTGTGCTTGCCAGTTTTGCGGCCCTTTCAGCCTTGCTTTATCAGTTGACACCTCTCGTGTTTCTGCTTTTCTTGATTTCCGGGGCCACCTGGGTAACAGAACCAGACACAGTGACAGGTAGGGGCAGGCACTGGCAGCTGGCACGATGCCCTAACCAACT
>RJWM01024717.1:0-30295 GCA_004363535.1 Dasyprocta punctata | reverse complement strand
GCAAGGGAGAGACTCTAATTTCCCTGCCCCAAACCCAAGCTCTTGCTACTGTTCCTCTCCCCTGACACTGGCACCATCACAGTGAAAGGCTTTCAGTACCTGTGTAACACCCTGGGCCGCCTGTGCCTGCAGATGTAGACGACTGAATAACGCCCTTGCAGTAGCACAGGTCTTGACCTGCGAACGTGACCTCACATCACAGCAAAGACCTGCAGACGTAATTCAGCCGGGGAATTGATGTGGGGAGAGCAGCCGGAAGTAACCAAGTGGGTCTTAAATATAATCACAAGCGTGTGTGTAAGAGAAAGAGGACGATGTGACTCAGGAGAGAGGGCGGTGTGACTACCGAGGAAGTCACTGGGGCGATACGGCCGCCGCCAAGGAACACCAGCAACGCTCAGGAGCCGGGTGAGGCAAGGCAAAGGGCTCCCCACAATCCACCGCTCCCCCAGTTTTAGCCTGGAGAACTCAGTTCAAACCTCTGGGTTCTAAAACTAGAAAAGGATAAACTTGCCGTAACCTGTGGGAGCAGCTCTAGGGAGCCCCACTCTTGGGAGAGCTGTTTAAACTGAAATGCCTACCTTACTTGGTGGTCGGTCAAGCTGGGTGAAATCCATTATTTTCTCTTTCTTCTCCTAGCTTTCTAAAAAAGGATAAACTGAATAAAGGTTTTAAAATGTGAATTCTTTATAGAAGGAGAAAAGCGCTCCAAATAAAAACTTAGTGATTTAAAAACCATTGACATTCTTTTCTTTCAGAGGCCCTTAGTAGTTGACTCTACCTTAAGTGAATTCAAAACAAAGACAAATGAACCTGAAATTACCCTTAGCACCATTTAGTTCAAACACAAACTGAAGAGTGTATCCGAGGTCTCTGGAGTGCTTTAGACACCGAGAAAACAGGTATCCATTTCAGGACCACTGAGAATCTAAGCAGAACTCGGTTCAACTTTTCTTCAAGGCTCACTGCATTCCTGTGACACTTTAGCTTGTGATTTCCAGAAATTCTTACCTGAACCAGATGTCCAGAAATGCAGTGCTTTCTAAGGTACTCCACAGCATAAAGTAATTATGTTTTTATCTTAGTAATGGCATTGCAATTATATTCAGAGAAAGACTGCTCTTTGAAAGATGCTTCCTGGAATATTCATGGAGTCAATGCCATGAAATGAACTGGGGAGCAAGGAAGTGAGTCACGGAAGAGATGAAATAAGTTCCGTGCGAGTTAGTAACTGCTGACACTGGGTAAGGGGCACAGAGAGGTGCATGATCCCATGCCTGCCACCTCTGCACGCACCTGAAGCTTCTCAGAGTAATGGAAGGACGGACGGACAGACGAAAGGGAGGAAGGAGAGAAGGAAGGGAGGGAGGGAGGGAGGGGGGAGGGACGAGCTGCTGTATGACCTGGGCAATTCACTCCCCAGCCTCATCTGTAAGCGCAGAGGGCTCAGGTGACCAACCGTCTCCCGGCGTCATCACAGCCCGGGACCTTGGGCAGTGCTTTACCATCTAAGACCTTCGTCCGTGTCTCTGTCAACTCACCCCTCCTGCGCTGTGTTTCTAAACACTCGGTGTTCTTCCTGTGAAGGACGAAGTAACAAAACGGCCAACATCAAGGCATGGGTGATTCTAAGCAAACCTAAGTCACGTATCCATTGACTGCCCTCCCGGGCCACCTCAGCACCAGCAGAAAGGACCCCACCGGTCCTTTGCAAATGCTTTGAAGACCCAAAGTTTTAAAGAAGGCAACTCCCTGGGCTTTCAACAACAAAACATAAAATTTCATTGGCCAGGTAAAGTAAGAACGCAAGAAAAAATGGATGGCAGGTTGAAACTGGTTTTTATTATGCAAATGCATAATGTAAACAAAGTTTGAGAGCCATTTTTCGGAAAGAATATAAGTTACTGAAGCGTGAGGAATCTGAAGGCTCCCAGTGGTTACGGCTCACACTGGGCTGGGCAAACAGCTGACAGAGGTGCGGCTGGGCCCAGCTCTGAGCTCCCCGCACAGGCCGGGGCTCCCGAGGCCCACTGCTCCCCACAGGGCCACCGCTTGTGGTCGTTGTCTAAGAATTCCAGAAGCACGGCTCTGCTGACACAAGGCGAACCCTCAGCAGGAAGCTCAACTGCACTGAAATTGCTGCTTTTCTAGATCAAAAGAGTGGAAACCGCAGCTCCACCTGGCGCAGCACCCCCTTTCCGAGGCTCTCACCCAGCTTCTCCAGCAGTGGGAACGGAGTTCGTAAGGCACAGCCGGACCCCAAGCACGGAGGCCCAGATGAATGAACCCCCCGCAACAATAACACGTGCGCCCAAAACTCTGCGCCAAATGTTGCTTTGACACATGAGGAAGAGCTGCTTCCGGGAAATAAAAAGAAAGAGCAAAGTGACAAGTCTGCCCGTATCCACACATCCAAACATCCACGGGGAGCAAAGAGGGGCCAACACTGTCAAAGGAAGACCATTCGACTCGGGTAGGGTGCTGCGAAGGGGGGAAGAGACCGCAGAGGTCACGTCTTGCTCCGCAGGCGGCCGGGAGGAGGCATCTGGAAGCTGACACGCTGCGCGTGACCCGTCCGGTCCATCTCCGCAAAGGCTCGGTCCTGACTCCAAACCAGACTCACCGGCTCCCAGACACCAAGCGTTCCTTAGTCTCTGTCTCTCTGTCTCTGTCTCTCGTCTCTCTCTCTCTCCACCAACTCTCCTTTCCATGACTTTCCAAACCACCAGAAAAGCCCTCCTGCTGATGTAAAATAAATCTAAGAGGAAGAAATGAGTTTGCAGGAGAATAACAAAGAATGTGAAAGGACTGTGAGACGACACTCCTCACTCCGGGAGGTGCCCCGTCCCCAGAACTCCTGCGGAGCGGGCACCAGCCGCCACCTCAGCCTCCCTGGGGAAGGACACAGCCTCCCGCGTGGAGTGCGGGAAACCAGACACACGGCACGGCGCACGTGCATCCCCCGA
This sequence comes from Dasyprocta punctata, assembly GCA_004363535.1. Taxonomy (NCBI): domain Eukaryota; kingdom Metazoa; phylum Chordata; class Mammalia; order Rodentia; family Dasyproctidae; genus Dasyprocta; species Dasyprocta punctata. The sequence goes on along the minus strand of RJWM01024717.1, from coordinate 27,329 downwards.
GCCTGGGCACGTGGAGGGGATTTTGCTGAAAAGTGCAGCAGGGACTCGGGGCAGCTGGGCCTGTCCGGGAGGCCCCACGACACGCAGGCCACAGGCAGGACAGCCCTCTGTTCCCACCAGCTGGGGACATTCCTGGGTCTTCCTGCCCTGTGTCTGCCCCCCAGTGTCCTCGCGGGGCCCTCAAGTTCACCCCGCCTGGAGGGTGTCCCAGAAAACTTTCTCTGTGAACGAAGCGTCTTATCTGTGGATCGGGAAAGGAAGGGACACAGCAGGGCAGAAGGCAGTTCAAGGGGCACAGGTGAGGCCCAGTCCCACGCCTCTCCGTGGGGACTCGCACACGCTGCCTTTCCTGACACCCCGAGGCCCCCGCCTCAGCGAGAACGGGAGCCCTTGCTGCTCAGGACGCTGCGGCAGCGAGGAGACAACGGGTAAAGCACAGCGCCCGGCCTGCAGCCACTGCAGTAGGGCCCTGTGCAGGCTGTCTTCAGAGAGCTCACTGCTGACTAAGGAGAAACCCGCAGGACAGCGGGACCTCCAACGCCACTGCCGGGCCTCACGACTGCCCTTCTGCCAGTGACGGGCTCTGGGGGAGAAGGGGGCGGTGTGCATGGCTGTAACGAACCCTCGGATGTGAAGGGAGCACACACCCTGGGGACTGTCCACCTCCCGAGCCACAGACACGGAGTGAGGAGTCAGCGTTCCTGACAACCTGCACACAGCGTCCTTCTTCAAGGCAGTGCTCCAAGAGACTTAGAAAGCTGGACCACACATCCCTGCGGCTCGGCCCCTCCGTTCAAAGGTTCCCGGGCTACAGACAGTGTACCCAGCCTGACCGCATGACTGAGCACTACCATGAATCTCCACAACTAAGGCTGGCTAAGTTCTCTCCACATGCATCAGAGCTGTTCTGCCTCTGCTCTGGTGAGGACCATGCGTGTCTTCTTTCGTAGTGAGGGGTTGCTGTGAAAGGTGTAGCCACTGCCATCACTATTGGAAAGTGTCGGCCCATTTCACAGCTGTTAGCGAAGTCCCTCACGCAGCTGTGCTAGCATAACATCTCTCCCTGACCGTGTCTCCGGCTGAGTGTAGGTTTACTCTGCTCTCTATAATTCTCAGCTGATAAGGTTTTATCCTAGCACAGAAATTATTACACAATTCAAGATATATTCCGGAAACGTAAGCATTCATACTTCATGCATGTGTCCCGAGCACCCATGTTTGCAGTTTGCTCTGGATGGCACTGTTCAAGCACAGGCATGTTCTCCTCCCTGCCGACCACCACACGTCTACTCAGCACAAAGGTACCATTAGTGTTTATCCAAAATCCAGACACATGAGAAAGGACCCTTGATATCAGGAAAAGCTTTTCCCTTTTGAGCCAATTTTGCACATACTTAATAGACACACAAACATGACAACCAAGACATTCTGCATACTGCATTAGGAGGTTTATTAGGCTCCTGATTTCCATGTCTGAAACATGACTATGGGTTTACATGCATTGTCTCATTTTGCAGATCTTACATGCATGTCGTCTTCGTCAGCGGGACCTCTGATTGTACCGGTCAGATTTACAGTTAGCTCAATGTGAGTAAATGACAATGCAGAATGATGCATAAGCTGTAGCAACAAATCCTACCCAACGTCATATACTGTTTCTTTTCCAAAATCATATCACAACTCTCTCTTGTAAAAAATAAACTTCAGAACAAGGCATTTAATTGACCTCACTGATAAAAAATAAAGACAATTCTATCGTCTCAGAATTCAGCAGTGAATGTCCAACTATGGCTAGAAGTTACACCCTGAGAATTAAATGATTTTAACAAACCACTGGGGTTTATAAAGCTGTGTTAACCTAATGTTGGGAAAGGACACATACACAGGCACAGATGCCCCTGCTCACGGAGCTGTGCACCGCTCCGAGGACGCGGCTCTATAGGCATCCCCACTGTCACCCATGCTCGAAGCATCCGTGGAGTCAGGGTCGCTCACCATGATGCCAACGGAAGACAGGCTGGCGAGGAAGGCATGGACCTTCTGTGCATAAACGTCCCGGATGTTGAAGTAAGGTAGCTCGTGACACTTCCCCGGGGGCTCCTCGCTGCACTGGTCCACGTCAATGTCCTTTTGCTTCTGGTAGTACTTGGAAAACTTGTTAAAGATGATGGTGATAGGAAGAGCCACCACCAGGATGCCACAGATGATGCACGTGCTGGCGATGATCTTCCCTGCCAAGGTGACGGGGTGGGTGTCTCCATAGCCCACCGTTGTCATGCTGATCGTGGCCCACCACCAGCAGACGGGGATGCTCGTGAGGCTGGACGCCAGGTCGTCCTTCTCCACAGAGTAGATAAGCACGGAGAAGATGGAGATGCCCACAGACAGGAAAAGAAGCAACAGCCCAACCTCATGGTAGCTGTGTCTCAGCGTGGCCCCAAGAGACCGAAGTCCTACTGAGTGCCGGGCCAGCTTCAGGATGCGGAAAATCCGCATGAGCCGAAGAATCTGGACCACCTTGCCCATGTTCTCAATGTCCTCACTCTCTTCCTCCTTGGTGTCCACCGCCAACGTGGCATAGAAGGGAATGACAGAGACGAAGTCGATGATGTTCAGAGGATTCTTCCAGAACCTCTTCTGACAGGGGGCAGCGGCCAGGCGGATGGCGAGCTCCCCGGAGAACCAGGCTATGCACGCGATCTCCACGCCTTCCAGCACAGGGTCGTCCACCTCCCCGTCCTCGTTCTGGAACTCCGCCATGCTGTGTACACACATGGCCACAATGGAGGCCAGCACCACGCTCAGGGACGAGATGGCGATCAGCTTGGCGGACAGGCAGGATGCCGGGTTCTCCATCCGAATCCAGATTTTCTTCCGGAGCTGACCGAATCTCAGCTGGTCAAACTTCTCCAGCTCCTTCTCGAAGAGAGACGACTCTTCGAAGGAGGAGTCGCTGCTCACGTCGTTGCTTCTCTGCTCCCAGTCTCTGTCCTGGCTCTCCTCCTTGCGCTCCTGGTAGCGGCTGCTGCAGCAGGAGCCGATGAACAGCTCGTTGATGCCCCAGTACTCGATCTCCTGGCAGAACGAGAACACACACAGCTCCTCCATGACGTGCAGCTTCCCCGTGTAATAAAAATTCAAAACGTATCTGAACAAGGACGGGTTCCGATCGAAGTAGTACTCTTTGTCAGCCACGCTGTAGTCGTCACACAGCTCGAGGATGTCCTCTTCCGAGTGGCACGCGAGGAGCCTGCCCAGTCGGGTGTGGGGGAACCGCAGCAGGGTCCTCTGGTCCACAGACTGCTTGAAGCCCCCCACGTTTAAGTTGACCAGTTCCTCATCTTGTCCAGGGTGATGGGGAAACTCACCAAACACCATGATGGACACGGGAAGCAGCGTGCCGGCCGGAAAGGGAGATGTGGAAGGTCGCGCTGCGCCTGGAAGAGCACAAGTTGTGTTAGCACTGCGACCCATGCCCCGAACCCGAGCCCGTTTCCAATCCGTCCCTTCCCGGAAGGCAGGCTACACCGAGAGCAAAGTGGGAGACACCATCGCCCCGTCCGACAGGAAGACAATCAAGTCCAAACACAGTGCTTTGAAAATGTGGGTTTAAGAGACGTAATTTTGTAGACAAGAGAGAAGCCTGCAAAAATAAGTCTATGAATCCTAAACACTACTTACTTATTAAGCGCTCACCTCGGGCTCCTGCCCCAGTATACACATGCGGTGGGCTGTCAGGTCACTTCAGAAGTCTAAGTATCTCCACAGCTCAACCAGGAAGCAATCTGGGGTACGAATGCTCAGCTCCAACAGAGCTGCTGCCCGGCCAGCCGCTCCTTCTCCCCATCCGTCCCCAGGGAGACAGGTGGACGGTCTCCACCCACAGGACAAGTCCTCTCCTCCAGTCTGCGCTGCTCATACAACCACCCAAAGGACTTGGCTCAGCTGAGGATGTAGGTTTCCCTCTACGCTAAGAGAGCCCCGGCCGCGGCCTGGATGTGGAAAACCAACAGGATTTAATTATCTCCCTGCCCTTCAGTACCATGTGTCTTTCAGGCATCGCTGCACTTCCCAGGATGGTGTTTCAGGGTCAGCCACATGATCCTGCAAAGCCTCCTCAAGTGAACTGCACGCTCGGTCTCCCGATGCGAGGATGCCGCGCCTCCACCGGGCGGCCCCTGCAGTCTCCCGTGCTGCCCTAAGCTGCAACCATCCCTGCACACACAGCCTACGTTCGTCGGCCACGGGGCTGTTCTGTGTCTGGCACTAACCAGACTGTATTAGACCCACTTCTCAGAGAGAAAACAGTAAGTTTTGAGCACGATCCTCCCTCCGAGCAGATGTACAAGTGAAAGGAGACCCTCACCCACGAATTCCCACCGGATCCCTGAAATGCCTGTCCACTGGGGCACCGAGCCCTTCCAGCACTGTAAGGAGGAAGTGTGGAAAAACGGTCTCTCAGAAAGCTGAGTCCCAGATCAAGCAGCAAGGAAATGACGGAGCCAAGATTTAAACTCAGGCTGAATTAATTCCAAAGCCTGTTTGCTCCACACTAAACTCCTGCAGCCCCGCCTTTTCCCTTACTGCAACCCAACAGTCAGTGCAGGAAGTGCTCCGGCGTGGCCGAGCCAAGCGCCTCGGGATCACTGAGAATGGAGCGGACGCACAGCTGAGGGAACACGCAGCTCCAGTGCTGAAGCTCAGGCAGAGTGGACCAGGCGGAGGGGCGGAGCCCCCGACGGAGCACAGAGGGGCAGCTGTCGAGGGGCTGCCGCGGCAGTCAGAAGAGCATGGGCTGCGTCCTGTCCTGTCGGCAAGTTCCCTCAGGGCCTCAGTCAGCAGTGCGTGCGGCTGCACTTGGGGCTGTGACCCAGGAAGACCCTCTGAGGCTGGACACGCTGCCCTTCCTGCCGCGACACTCCCCACCGGAGCCCTGGTCAACTGCCAGCACCGTGTTCTTAGCCTCCCAACCCCTAGAACCATGAGATAAACTTCTTTCCTTCATAAATTAAAAACCAATAAGCCTGGTGTGGTGGTGCATGCCAGAGCTTGAAGCAGAAAGCTCACAAGGTTGAGCCCAGCCTGCACAGCCTAGTGAGACCCTGCCTCAAAAGAGTCCATTAAAAAACAGGACTGCAGATGTAGCTCAGTGTGAATGCCCTGAGTTCAATCCCACTACCAATAATTAATCAGATTAACAAACACCGCACTCACCACAGGACTGAAGACCTCAGAGGCAAGGCCGGGCCCAGGAGGCAGGGTACAGGGGAACAGGGGAGGCGGCAAGGGCCACCCTCAGCATGGTGGGGTGCACAGGAGGACAGTGATGAATCCAGAAGTTTATAAATTGGAAGCGACAAGATGCGGCAACTGGTTGGACAGAAAGGGCCAGGACTCGAGGAGGGGGGTGTTTTTTAACTACCTGCTTGGGTGGACAGTAAGCCCAGTAAAAGAGACAGAAACGACACTGTGCCCTAAAGCTATGAAGAGCATAGTGTGTCAGCAAGAAAGAAGACTCGCTCCCTGAAAGGGACCATAGAAGTCACGGCCTTAAAATACTGCCCCTGCGGCCTGGCCCAGGGGGGCATCTGTCGTCCCCAAGAACCCAGGAGCATTGGCTCTGCAGACACCGGCACTGAACGTGTTGCATGGAACCAGAGACCACAACACAGCTGGACGCACCATTTAATAGGTCTGCTGACCTCTTCCAAAAACTCCATTTCCCCGCTCTGCTTTCTGTTTTCAATTAGGTATCTTCTTTGCAAGGCCTAAATCAAAGCTGCTGAGTCGGTCCAAATATTTATATAACTTCAGATCTGTGAAAGCCAGCTCATGCTCATGGCAAATGTAATAGTGAAATGTTTCAAGAAGCGACTTCAGCTCAGCTGCTGCTAGACGTTAATGGAAGTTATCTTCTGGTGAATTATTTCTCGCCTGCTTGGCTTCCTGTGCGCCAGTGACGACGGAAGTCAGCGTCTGTCTTGGTGACACTGGACACTGGCAGTGGGTGTCGTCTCCTGGTGGGAAGGAGCGGGCGCCTTCCCAGTCTCCCCACCTAACTCCTCTGGAGAGCGCGGCTGTGACCATACTATCCATCAGTCTCCCTACTCTGTCCTCCTCGCTTCGTGTTGACTCTGCACAGGCGAAGGAGACCCTGTAAGGAGGTCCATCCATTCCACAAAGTCGACCCACGAAAGCAGCAACGTGGTGCAAACGGGGGTCTTTTGTTAGAGACGTCGGAAGGGACAGCAGGACAGCATCGCTCCCGGGATCAGCCCAAGGGCCCCAGCTCAGAAAGCAGCTGAGACGCCCTGGTCAATGCTGGTGCCTTGGCTGAGCTCGGACCACAGCAGCCAACAGGAGCGGGAAGGCCGAGCTCCCCGGGTACCAACCGCAGTCAGCTTCCTCCCTGCGACTCACACCACTGGCTCCTCCCACTGGGACGTGGCCGAAGAGGACACAGGATTAGGAGAGGCAGGGCCAGGGCAGGGCTCCTGTCTAGCTCAGCAGCCCTGTTCTTCAGTACCCCAGAGCACACGTGCAAGGTCGTGTGAAGAGAACAAGACGGTGAGTATCATCATTTTCAAGAGAGCTGAATTTAGGTAAGCACATACTGAACAACACTTCATTCAGTTCTTTCAGAAAACACGCACTGAATCAAAGGTGTACCTGTGTGCACCTAAAATCTAAATATTTATAAATATATGTCATATAAATATATATACATATGTATAATATGCAGTATATACACGGTTGGCCCTCCATACCCAAGGGTTCTACATTCCAATCAACAGCAGATCAAAGACAGTTTTTAAGCCAGGCATGGTGGCACACACCTTCAATCTCAGCACCGACAGGAGGCTGAGGTGGGAAAATTACAAGTCCAAACCCAGCCTGGGCAACTTAGTGACTTAGCAGTGCCCTATCTTAAACGGAGAGGAGAGGAGAGGAGGGGAGGGGAGGGGAGGGGAGGGGAGGGAAGGACATGACGTGACATGACACGAAATAAAATAAAATACGAAGGGGCTCAGATGTAGCCCAGTGCGAAGGCCATGGTACCTCATTCCCCAACACCTCAAACAACAAAATTTAAAACTTATATCTTTACTGAACACATACAAACTGTACTTAACTCTCATTATTCCCTAAGCAATGCAATGTTGCAACTATTTACACAGAAATGATGCTGTTTTTGGTATTATAAGTCACCTAGAGATGATTTAAAGTACACAGGAGGACGTGCACAGGTCTTGCAAGTGTGGCAACTACTGCACACTTTCATAAGGAACCGGAGCAATCAAGGATCCACAGAGGTGCACGACCTAGGTGTGCCACGCAAGCCTGTGCACGTACAGACACAGACACTCAGTGGACCAGCAGCTCCGACATGAAGACGGGTCAGCTCATTCACAAGCCAGGAGGAGGAAAAGCCTTCCTAATTCTGACTCAAAACACAGGGAAAAAATAATGAAAGAAAATAAATTTTATCACACAAAAGCAACTTTTGATATGGAAAAAAACATAGCATAGCAACATAAAAAGGGAATATGAAAAAACAGTTATCATGCATATCATAGGTTAATACACTTATCATATTAAGAACTTTAAAACAGAGGAGAAAAAGAACAATAACAATATAGAAAAATAGACTAGTGATGGGACAAAAGAGCTCACGGAAAAAAATGTGGTTTGAAGTCAGGAAAATGGTCAGCTATGCTCATGAAAAGATAAACTGGAGGAAAACCCAAAGATAAAACTCCATATTCTGTTGATAGGTCTGTGGTAAGCAGATGCTCTCTGCAAAGGCAAAATGAAAAGGAATCCCCTAGGCAGCAGAATTTGGCAGAATTTAGCAAAACTGTATAGGTCTTTACCCTTTGACCCAGCAATTTCTTTTCTAGAAATCTTTCCCAAAGGAAGGCAAAATTTGAAAACATTAGCATAATTGGAAACAATCCAAACATCCATCAACAGAGGACTGGATGAAAAAAAGTCACATATATATATATATATACACACACACACACACACACACACACACACACACACACATACACACACACACACACACACACGCAATGGAATGATTCCCAGGCTGTTTTAGTCAAGTGGAGAATAAAGCAAGCTACAAAAGGGTCAGTAGCATGCCACAATTTATTGAAGGAAATGACAGCATTACACACGCACACACACGCATACACATACTCACATATGTGTATATGCTCGTATACCAAAGAAAGAAACAGTGAAAACATAAACTGAAAATTAGTACAATGCTTTCTTCCATGGAGAAAAAAGAAACACGGCATAAGAGACAGCAGTGGGAGCTAGAAAAGATAACCATGTAAGTGTCCACATAATTATGAAATGAAATTAAACAAAAATGAAACAAGCACTTTCTAAAAATTAAACCTTAACTATGCATCAAATTGGTGGTTTACCTTAAAAAGATGAATTACTTCAAGACCTTTTAAGACCTTTGACTATACATTCCTACTGGTACAGCAAATACCTTAGGGTGAAAGTCTTACAGAAATCTTTAAAGATCTTTAGGAATCATATACTCTGAAACAGGGTCAAAGCAAATAAACTGTTACACTAATGTTAGCAGGCACCCTAAGACTCTGGACACAAAGTTAAAAAAAATACTAATATAAAAATCAAACAAACTTCGTAAAACGACCCACTGACCCCGAATGCAGACTGGAACTCCCACCTGAGCCCGTGGCTCATCTTTCGCCACGGCGAAATCTTCCTCTGCTCTGTCCACGGTCGGCCGCCTGGCCGGTGGCGCGGTCGGCCCTTCCCTCCCTCATCAGAACCCAGCACTCACTTCCACGGCTTCTGGGGGTACAGATCGTGGAGGGCTCCCCGCCAAACCCCACTTTGGGAATCACCTCCAGCCAAGGACAGCAGCTGCGCACCCAAGGTCACGTGCCCTCCTTGGGGCAGACCCCAAGGTGCACAGTCTTCCTGTGGAGGTGGCAGCCCCGTCCCTGCGCTCCTGTGCTCCTGCCCGGAGTCAGGGGCTCCTCCTGTGGACAGCTCCTCACAGCTGGCACCTCCGGGTGCCGGGCTCTACTTCCTCCACTTCCCCACCACCACCCTTCCACAGAGTCCGTCTCAGGCTGCTTTCTGGGAAACCCACCAAAGGCATCAGTCCTGAGACTGATCAAACTGAGCTATCTAACTGCAGTTTCTCACTTTAATAAAAAACTCCAGCGATCTGTAGAGGAACAGGCAACCCAATTTGAGGCAGGAGTACACAGGGTGAGCCTGCAGAATCTCACTACACCAGAAGGCCAGGAAACTCTCAAAGAGAACAGGGCCAAGAGTCGAAGACTAAAGGTCAACCTACAGCCATTCACTCTGCTAAAGACAGGGAGTCTGCGCTGCAAATGAGAAAAGAAAACCTGTAATGGACTGAAACACATCAAGTACATAACAAATTCTCAAATTCATAATTATGTTTAAAAACAAAAAAACACCTTGGTCACTTTTGGAGGGTACAACAATACCAATGCAATATTCTGTGAAAAATAAAGGGAAGCATCCATTCTGCCCTCCTGCATGAATCATACCCTAGGGAAACAGTGCAGGAGTTAATAAGCGGCATTCTTCTTTATAAAAATGTTCCCATAAGTAAGAGTACAACAATGGAAATAATTTAAATGGTACACTGGAAAATAATTATTCACATTCAAAAACATAAATAGGCTGAAAGAAAAAACATGAAAAGAACTGAGTATGCTAACCTGAATATAACATGCAAAACAAGTCAAGACAAAACGTTGTTAGTAGGACAAAGGGCATTTATAGTAATAAAACAGTCACTCCATCAAGAAAGTATGAGAACTATAAATACACATGTATGTAGTAATAGTGCCAAAAACATACAGAAGTATGATGCAAAAACTTTCAGAACCGACACCTCCCTCGAAGACCCATGCTCTATTTTCTTTGTGTACTTTTAAAATTCTGCCCAATAAATCCTTCTGCCTCTGCTGATGCGTCCTGAGAACAGTTTTCCCCAGTGCAGGCAGCACACCCGCAGCGCAGCTCGCCCAGCAGCGGGGCCAGGCTCCGCGTCTGCCGCGGGCACCTCCTCAGCCCGCCTGGGGACAGCAGCGGACTCGGGCCACAGCAGCAGCAGAGGAGGCGGCCAAGGTGGCTGGGATTGGCACGTTTTAAGATAAGACCAAAACGAGGTAGGGTAGAAAAAATAAAGATAACAAAACTGATAGAACTGAAGGAAGAAGCAGGTAATTTTACAGTGACGGCCGCAGATTTCAGTACCCCACTTTCCACAGCTAACGGGATCACGAGAAGACCCACAACGGTAGAGGATCTGAACATGATAAACTAACGAGACCTAACAGACAGCGACAGAGAGCACTGCCAACAACTGCGTGGCGCACGGTCCCTGGAAGGTGAACAGAATCCTCCGGACAGCCCAGGTCAGGTCAGAAGACAACCACAGTACCCTCACGCGGACACGCGTCCGCTGTCTGTCCCTGTGACCCGACCCTCACGATAAGGCACATCCAAGCAGGTGAGGGCTTTGCCTTGCGGCCCCTGCCCATCATCGCGCGGCCCTCGCCTTGGGTCTGTGGTGGCCGAGGACACCGTGGCAGCGGTGCGCAGTGAGGACCCGGCCTTCTCAGGGCTGCCGGACACGGAGGGAGAGAAAGAGGAGCGCAGGCCTAGGATCCCTTCAAGGCACGCCCTCAGCACCTGACTGCGCTTCACAAGTGCCCCTCCTTAGTGCCTGCAGTTCCCAGGAGCCCCAGGGGCTGAAGAGCACGCCTACCACTAGTGGGTGTCTGGGGGTGGTCAAGTCCCCAGTGACAGCAAACACTGTTCACTGGTACAAGCTCGTGCACCAACAAAATGGAAGGAAGTTGTACATCAATAACAACAGGCACTCAGGGGAAATTAGCAACCCTCTTTGAACAACCAGTAAGTCAGCAGGGCATGTGGCACACACCTACAATCCCAGCACTTGGGAGGCTCAGACAGGAGGATCACCACAAATTTGAGGCCATCCTGGACTACATAGTGAATTGAAGACCAGCCTGAACTACATAGTGAGACTCTGCCTCAAAAAAACAAGAATGCAAAAATCAAAACCAATGAACCAAAGGAAAAAGTTCAATGGAAATTAAAAATGCTTCCAGATCAACAAAGACAAAAATTTGAATGAACATAACTAACTTGAGAGAGTTGATACAACTGTGTCTAGAAGAAAATTTATAGCTTTATACATCTATATTAAAAGGAAGAAAGATATCAAATTGAAAACTTTCTCCCTTAAGAAACTAGAAAGAGAAGAGGAAACTAAACCCAAAGTAAAATAAATAAAGATTAAACTAGAAGTTATCGAAATTGAATGTATGGATAAAAATTTTTAAAGGTCAGCAAAGTCACCAGGCACAGTGGCACACAGTTGCGATGCTAGCACTCTGGCAGGCTGAGGCAGGAGTGGGCAACTCAGTGAGATTCTGCCTCAAAGTACAAAATAAAAGGGCTGGGGATGTAGCTCGGTGGTGGTAGAATGCCCCTGTATTCAATGCCCTACACTGAAAAAGGTCAACAAAGTTAAAAGTTGGTTATGCTAAAAAACAAAAAAAAAATCAATGGAACTGATAAATCTTTAGCCAGACTAAGAAAAAATGAGAGAAATCAGAAACAATGAGATCAAAATCAATAATGAAAAGGATTCCATTCACCCGGACATCAAAGGAATGACAAGATGAAAGGGGAGCTATACACCCACAGACTACAGGACCTGAGAGCGGACAAACTGCCGGGAATCCGCAACCTGCAGAACGGAGAAGAGGACGATGCACTCTGCGATTCCTCTGTGAAGCCAGTGTTACCTTTGTGCCGAGCCAGAAAAAGACAGGACAAGAAACACAGACCAGTATCTCTCATGAATATAAATGCAAATTCATCGACAAAGCACAGCAAACCAAATCCAGCAAGATATGGAAGGGATTATATATCAGCACTACTAAGATTTATTTGAGGAATGTAAGGCTGATCTAACAAGTAAATCAATAGAGACACACTAAGAGAACAAATGGGGAAAACATTATCATTGCAATAAATGCAAAAGCATTTGAGAAATCCAAAACCCCTTCATGGTTAAGCACACACACACATACACACATATACACACGCACACACCAAATTCAGAATAGAGCTTCCCCAAGTTGATACAGGACATCTATGGGGAAAAAAAAAATGCACCTAAAAACATACTTGACAACAAAAGATGGAAAACCCAGTCTCATTACTTCTACTCAGTGTTGTACTAGAAGTTCTACGGGGGAAAATTAGACAAAGAAAAGAAACAAAGTACCTACTGAATGAAAACAAGGAAGTTAAATTATTATTGCAAATAACATGAGCTTGTATAACAGAAAATCCTAGAGTCTACCACTAACACACTCATACACACACAAACACGAATTATAAGAACTAATAAGTTCAATGGTATTGCAGGAAATAAGATTAATACACAAAAATCCATTCTATTTTTGTATACTAGCAATGAGAAAATACAATATAAAATTAAGAAAACAATTATATTTATAATACTATCAAAAATGATAAAATACTTAGGAATAGATTTAACAAAAGTGGGAACTTGTACAATAAAAACTAGAGAACACTGTTGAAAGTAAAGTGATATAAGTCTACGGAAAGACGTACTATGGTTAAAACAGCAACGCTTCTCAAATTAATCTATGAATTCAAAATTCTTTTCTCAGAAGTCAACAACTGGTTTGTAAAATTCATATGGAAACCCAAGGGACCCAGGATAGCCAAAACAGTCTTGATAAAGAGCAAGGCTAGAGCCCGGCATGGTGGCGCATGTCTTTAATCCCAGTACTTGGGAGGCTGAGGGAGGTGTAGCGTTCTAAGTTTGAGGCCGGCTTGGGCTACAACGTGAGCGCAAGGCCAGCCTGAACTATATAGTGCAACTCTGCCTCAAAAAACTAGGGCTGGGAGTTTGGCTCAGTGGCTTAAGCACCTGCCTGGCAAGCGCAAGGTTGTGAGTTCAATCCCTGGTGCCACAAAAAAAAAAAAAGAACAAAGCTGGAGGGCTCAAACTTTGCAACTTATGACATTACAAAGCCACTGTAGTCAAGACAGTATGACACCAGACAGGTCAGACAGGAAGAGCAAAGGAACAGACCTTACCGTACAGCAAAAAACAAACCCACCAGGTATGTTAATCCACTTCTCATTGCTATAACAAGATACCTCCCGTTGGATAGTTTTATTTTAAAAAGAGGTTCCTTCAGCTTGGAGTTCTGGAGGCTGCAGGGCCTGACGTGACCACAGTGGTAACTGGGCACGTAAGACAGAGAGATCGCATGGTCACACGGGAAGCCAGAGGGCCACGGAGGACGCCTCACTCTCACAGTACACCTCCTGCGAAGAACCGAGTCTGCACCACGGGAACGCCCCTGCTGGGGTCCCTGCTGGGCGTCACAGCGCTTACCTGAGGACCTCCCACCAGCCCCACCCCGGAATATCGCCAAGAGAAGCTGCAATGTGTGTTCAAACAAAACCAAGAACCGAAGGCTCACAGCAGCTGTGCTCAGAATGGCCAGAAAGGTCCACCAACAGGTGAACTGGTGAGCACAACAACAGAGAGTGGCGTCCCACCCAACGGGCCATGGTTCAGCCACAGAGAGGAATGAAGCGCGTCCTAACTGCGCAGATCCACATGAACGAGGAAGTCAGACAAAGGTCTCCATTTTACGACTCCACTTACAGCTCTGTGTCACTTAGCAATGGGGACGCACTGCGAGAGATGTGTCACTAGGCAATTTCGCCACTGTGCCAAGATCACACAGTGTATTCACATAAACCAGAGAGCCACCATGTGGTCCTAGGGGACCACTGTCACATATTCATCCCCAGCCAACAACATCAAAGCACCGTCATCGCGAAATGTCATTATGCGCTATAACTGTGCGTGAAGCATGCATAACACGCAGACCCACAGGACAGGAAGTAGACCAGTGGCTGCTCGCAGCTCGAGGGGAGAGAATGGGGATAGCTAACGAGCATGAGTTTCTTCTGGGGGTGATAAAAACACTGTGGATTAAAATCATTGTGAAATCATAAATATACTAAGAACCACTGAATTACACATTTCCAAGGAATCTTAAACCGCATGAGATGGCACACGCCTACAATCCCTGTACTCAGGAGACTGAGGCAGTAGAATCGCCAGCTCAAGGCCAGCTCGGGATACAGAGAATCTAAAAAACAGAAACACCAAGGAAAAAGAAAAGATAGTTTTATTGACACTCAATAGAACTGTCCTTGAAAAAAAGGGTTTCAGCTAATGAAGGAAGGAGGGATAATAGAATTAAAACCTCACCATTTTGCAGGTGATAATAATGATAACAGATCTAGGAAATGACCGTCATTGGCTACTAAAGCCCAGATTAAAATCTGGTGAGAAGTTTCCTAAGAAGTAGATCAGAGTTACAATATCCGACCCCGATCATCCAATCATCAAGATGCAGACTCTAGGAAACCAAACAGGACAAATCAAATAAAAGAAATAGCAAACAAAACCAACATATGAGTTTAGTATAAACACTGATTCTATCAAGCCAAACGCTTACATTCAGGAACGTTAGAATAACAACTAGAATTGTTAATTTTTGGTGTCTTAATGGGACTACAATTGTGATCTTTAAAAGGAGGCTTTATCTGCTGGAAAGACATACTGAAATATTTATGGATAAAGTTATACAGCACTTGGGATCCATTTCTAGTAACACAGAGGAAAAGCAAGATCATTGATCACGCGAGACGGCAGTGAGTCAAGCCTGGGAGGAGGGGAGGGGCACACAAGAATTCAATGTGTCACCCTCTCTTCCTGCACATGTTAAAACGCCCAGTTAACAATGACTGAAGAACAACTCACTAACCCTTTGTCTGATTGAGCACGGTGCAATGTGCTTTGCGCGCAGCCTCGTTCGACTTCCCACCACCACCCCGGGCATGGTGCTGGCCACAGTGGGCAGTGTGGAGCACCAGTGAGTGAATGGACCATCTGCCTTCATACGCCACAACCCAGGGTGTAGATCATTACCCCCACATTGCAGAGGTTCAGCCAGTCCCCCCACTTTCCCGGGAAGACTCTTTCCACTCTACCTCAAATTGGGCACTTACCATTTGAATGGAGGAGGAGAGGCTAGCTGATACTTTAATGTGCACATTCTGCCTGCCACCACACTGAAAAATGTAGTCCCTTTAAAGGGGTGCAGTATTACCAGGCTGAGGACGTGTGGGGCCTCAAGCTGGGGACATCTTGCATTACGGTGGACTTAGAAATTGAAGGACGGACAGCTATGCTCACCCCTACCCAAAGGGAGCCGGACTCACTGTGTCGACTGCCCAGCCTTGGCCCTCGGCCACCACGGTGACAGCCCTGCACACAGTATGTGGCCACCTCGTGCCTCCTGGTGTCTGTAGGATTAACAGAAGGCTCTGTGCTCTCAAACCCGTTTCCAAAGGCTTGAGCCTGCATCTTCTCACAGCTGATGCACACGCCACACGTGTGCAGAGCCATCCCGGGCAGGGCTCGCTGCGCTCAGAAAAGCAGCAAATAATGCAAGCCAGCTTTTTCTTATTGGACAGTATCATTTTTTACAAAATCAATTCCATAAAAGTAAATAAAAGCTTGCATTCTTTTTTTCTTCTACTTGTCCAAAAAACCTACATTAGTCATGTCATTAAAGAAAAAGGCCATTTCAGCATGAATATTGCCATCTTTTTGGAACATTCTTCTACAAGTTTCATCTCATTCCATTAAATGTGAAGGAAAAACTATTTGCATTTTTCTAAGAGCAGGCAATGCAAAATTCAGTTTCTGCCCCTCCGTGCGCTATGCCCAGCAGGCATTTAGTCCTCCAGGGTCCCGCAGTGGAAGTGTGGCCCTCCGTGCAGCGACGGCCGGGGACAGAGACAGGGGACGTTTCAGACATGGGCCTGGCAGGGGCGGTAAGGTCACAGCAGGCACTGCCCCAAAGGGGCTGAGGCGGTCCTGTGGCACTCGGGAGAGCAGCTGTGAGTGCCGGCTGACCCGAGGCGTCCTCTCTGAGCATCCACTCTCTCCACACACATCCCACCATCATGCACCCACACGCCACACGGCCTTTCGGCCTCCAAATCTGTGAATTAAACAAATGTCTTGTCTTTAAAAATTACTCAGTCCTCAGTATTTTATTAGGCAACAGAAACAAACTAAAAACATCCAGTGACACTATACCAAACAAACCCAAGCAAATGTAAACGAACTTGAACATCTCATCTCATTCTGGCCCCACCTACCAGGGTCTGCTCCTGGACACCACCACCCCACCCCCCATCAGGGGCCTCCGGGGACCGTGGCCCTCATGGTGCCCCAGCCGTGGGATGGGCAAACCGGACAAGTGGCGAGCAAAACCAACGTGAGGGGCTCCACCCACCCTGGCCAGGGATTAGGAAGTAGGGACGGTGGTGGCCTTGAAGCAGCAGCTGAACAGTGCAACTCCGAAAAATAAACAGCTGTCTGTGGGGCATCAATCTCAGACACGCCCAGACAAGAATGGAAACACAGGGAACTGCCAAGAGCCCTCTGAACTGGAGTCCTCGTTCCCAGGAGCAGCACCGCCCGGGCACCTGAGGCTCCTGCTCAGAGCATCTTCCTTCCTCGGGGCCTTTCCAGAGGTGCAGCCCAGCCCACCAAGCAGACTGGGATCCAAGCGGGGACTCACAGCCAGCACACAGGCGACAGAACGCCAGGCCTGCTCCACACCTGATGCGCTTTCCCAGCACGGCCCGCTCGATGCCAATCACACAGCCTGGGTCTCCACTCACCCTGCTCCCCAGCATCACAGCCTGAACCCAGCCTTTACTGCTGACCTGAAGAGAGGCGCCCACCCCGGCCTGACACTGACCCTGTGCCACCAGAAGCAACCGGCAGAGCAAAAGACGAGGCTCTGAGGCCTGGCCTCTGCACTGCCCCTTCCTGGTGATGTGACCTTGAGAGGAGACTTGATCTACAGAAGGAAGTGCTAGACAACCTTGGAGATAAAACAACAGATGCAAAGGGTCTTCTGAAAACATAAAGCGCACAGTACATGTAAAACTTCGTTCTAAAAATAAGAGCACTGACAGTTCTTCCTCCCCTCTTCTCTGCTGCTCTCCCCAGCTGGGGCAATCACACAAGCATGGTCTCTTTCCCACCTGATCTTTATTCAGCACGCTCCTCTCTGGAAACTCCAGAGGTCTCTGTACTTCACACAGCTCGTCTCCACTAGACAGCTGCTCAGAAGGTTCAGTGATTTAGTGAGCCCACCAACCAGATATCTGTCCTATTAGTAAAAAGCAAATGATAGCTTTCAACCAAGAAAACGTGGACTTTATCTCAAGAGAAACCTCTAACCGTGCCATAGAGGCACCAGCGCTTCCCCCGGGCCACACTGCATGAAAGAACACACATGAATGCACCTGGGCCAGATGAACGGTTCTCGTCCCACCACTCTGCCCTCCTCGCCCCTCCCGCAGCTCTGTGCACCTGTCATTAGCACCTGATGCCAGGTGCTGGCCGGCTCTGCACTTCTCCCCTCCAACACCGGTGTGACTGGTCCTCACGCTAACCTAGGCTCCGCCACAGAGCTGATCATCTACTGCCCCCCTGCAGCTACTGCACTCATGCTGAGTGCTGCCCAGGCCCGTTAAAGATCATCACTCTTCTTATTGGCTGGTTGTGAAACTGTTTTGCTTTGGTTTCTTACTTTCCTTTTGTTTAAAATAAAAATAAAAAATAAAAAAAATCTAAAAAAAGATCATCACTCTTCGGCAGGGAGAGCTCAGCAGCACAGCGCCTGCCTGGCAAACATGAGGCCCTGAGTTCAATTCCTGGTACCCCCCCAAAAAAGATAATCACGTTTATCTGAAGAGTTAGCCAAAACTATCATTTCTTCTGTCAAGAATCAATAGAAAGATCGAGACCAAGCATGGCAAAATTCAGCATTTCCAATGGCCAAATAAGTCAGTCAAATAAAGGAACACGCAGGGGTTTTCAAACAATCTTATCTAAGAGGTGGCGTCTAAGGCGGTCTTGTTTAGGAGGATGGGCCTCATCTGGACGTACCATTGGGTGTTCTAGAAGGACCTAGAAACCGTGACACTTACGTGGGCTCATTCCAGTCTAATCAGGAACCAGTTCAGGGTGTTTTAAAGGTTACGAGGCTCAGACTGAACACTTCTGGGCCAGATACTTGCTGAGCACCCTGTGTGTGAGCTCCACGCCAGCCCCCAGGCACCCACAGGAAGTCAGACATGACCCCGGCCAGACCCCTTCAGACCTCTCTCTTCGCTGCCACTGCCTTGCCAGGCTCATTCTCATTCTCTGACAGAAAACAGACATCAGAGAATGACGCAGAAAAGTCGCTCTTACCCTGGTGCTGGTGACGCCACACACTCTGCCCTCATCCTGCACGGCGGAGCGGCCATCCTCAGGCACAGAGCTCCGCCCTGCTCCCCGCACCGCATCGCAGGCTGCACGCAGGCATCTGGTGGCAGTAAGAAGAGAAGAATCCCGTTGTCCAGTGGAACAAGCCAAAGCAATCGCTGGAAAGGAGCGGCAGCCTGCAGAAGGAAGCATGCACCAAGTTGTAACTCCAGAAGAAACACCCCCGGGACTTTCCAGCGCAGACGCAGGGCTCCAGGCACTGGACCGGTGAGGCCCAAACCTCGCAGGCCACCGAGCCCCCAGGAGCCATGGCCCCAGCTGGACTCGCAGAACTCTGCTGTAGTCCAGTGCGCAGGTGTCGCCGCTGACGCAGCTGCTGCAGCTGCTGAAGGGAACCAGGCGTGGGGACGAGGGTCCCGCACTGCCACACACGTCCTTACAGCCCCTCTCCCACCAAGACACCTGGGATGACTTGCACACTTCAAAGTGACCACTTTTTATCCCATTTCAGAGACAAACCAAAACTGGGGATCACCGCTGTCACAGAATGAATTCTCCAGCTCTAGTTTGAAATCACTAGGTTTCGAAGTCTGGCCAAATTCAATTTTTCTTTATCTGTCTGTTATTATAGTTCACAAGTGCTAATGTGGAATCCTCTGAATAATGCTGGAGTGGGGGGAGACAGTTACATGTGTGTCAAAAAGAAATAAAAACACAAATTTCTATTTCTGCCTCTGAATAAACTGAAGAAAGCAAAAGAATTCCAATTCCCAACCGGCTGGGCCTCCTTCGGAGTGACACCTTCCCACAGACCACAGACTCTGCTTTCTCGTCAGGTGCAGAAGGGGGAGAAAAACAGAGAATACTGATTCTGATTGAGAGATGTGGAGACGCGCCTCCAGCTGTGTCCGTCATTAAACAAGCACTCACTACAGCTGCCACGTCTGCTGCCGGCCTCCTCCTGGGTTTCGGGGTCACAGCCCAGTCCCAGGGCGGCCCCACTCCAGTCTACCCCAGGGCTCTCAGGTCCTGATGCAAGCAAACAAGTGACGAGGCCTGGCCACATGGGGGACCATGGAGCAGGGCCAGGCAGGAGCACAGCTTTGCAGAGCAGGTGACTCTGACGGAGACCATGCAGAGAAAGCGCGGCCACACCGCGGCTCCACGCACCCTGAACTTGGGAGTGGAGCTTGTGTAGAGGAGGCAGAGAAATCTCAATGGGGAGAAATAAAATCAGTTCAGAAGCTAAAATCTCCTCCTGTTCCTCCGCCTTCCCTACCTCCTCCTCCTCCAAGGCCTCCCAGTAGCACAGGATTAGGTAGCCTTAGACATTCATATCCCAATGAAACAGAAATGCTGCTGTGTATTTTTAAGCGGCTGGACCACACACAGTAGTCTTCCTTTGCCTATCAGATGCCTTCTCAAAGGCCGCACATTTTAAGGGAATGTAAAATTAATCTGCCTGGGAGGTAATTAACTAACTGCAAACAGCTTTGGTATCACTATATTAATTACTGACGGAAAATAATAACAAACTTACTCTATTCACTACTGAAGAATTTCCAAGCATCGCAAGAGCCTCATAGCACCGACCCACCGCAAACTCCCAGTCCAGCCCAGGGACCGTTCGCGAGGCTGCGAGCCTTCCTTTCACAGAAACTCCCCAGGGGCCTTCAGCTGACATCTGACGAATGCTGCACATTTCAGGCTACCCATTTCTCTGTCCCTGCCACGAAAACTCAGAATTCCTGTGCCTGACCCCATTTCTACCACCAGGATCAATCTATCTATTTTTTTCTTTCTTTCTTTCTTTCTTTTTAATTTTTTAAACGGGAATTTCAGGCGCAATGTCACACCAGTCCCTGCGACTTCTCATTTTGAGTTTCTGCGGTTCACAGCCGCCTCGGGACGCTCACGTTCTGTGCGGCTTCTCAACGGAAGCCCCAGCACGCCAGGCACATTCGTGGCTCTGCACCCATCTCCTTCCTCTCTCCTCAACCACCCCCCTCGGTAAGTGCTATCATCCCTAGTTTGCTGGGGGGACACTGAGCCTCAGAGAAGCTAACTGCCCTGAGTAGTCTCATGACTGACAGGACCAGAGAAAGGGGTCAAGAACAGGGGAGTCTGTCGCTCTGTTCCAAGTCCACACAGAGACCGAGACCCAAGGGTGACAGGGCTATGCGGGAAGGGGCAGAACATGATGCAGACCTGCAGACTTTGGGGCGAAAACTCTGCACATCCAACCTCTCTGCTCCCTGCTTAACCTCCACCCAGCATTTCTGCTCACCATGTTCGAGCCAAGCTGACCAGTGATGATGTGCTCAAATGCAGGGAACCTGCTGTGCCTTAGCTCTTAACAGGTTTCTAACTTGGCTGAGCAACTCAGCAGCATCCTGGCAAAACACCCCCAGCTCACCCAGGACTGCTCCCCTCTGCAGAATTTCCTCCTCACAGTGACTCTGCGTCCTCCTCACGCTCCCTCCAGCTTGGCTGTATTTCCTGGGGGATGACACTGCCTGCCCGGCCAAGAGGGAGAAGGTAGAGAGTAAGTGGTGCTGTATATTGGACTCATCCATCTCCCAGACCCTGACAGCCAATCTTGGAACAGAACCCAGGAAACAGCACACAGACAGGAGCCGGCTCACAGCAGTGATGGCGACTCCTACCTGTCCTTAGGCGGAGGTCATCCTCCAAGAGCTGCAAAATCGGAGTCCGACAGATTACAGCAGACCCTCCACAAGAATGGCCCGTGTCCTCGGCACGGGCACAGAATCCTGGATGTCTGTCCTTGCCACTGTCTTGCCCATTTTCCTGGAATACGTCATGGCAGTGCCACCCTCTAAACTGAGACGGCCTCCAGCTAGGCAGCGTCCCGACCATGATCTCCTTATCAATGACCCTGGTCATGTGGCGGAGCTTCATGCATCTTTTAACCAATTCCTCTCCTCCAAGAC
This sequence comes from Dasyprocta punctata, assembly GCA_004363535.1. Lineage (NCBI taxonomy): Eukaryota > Metazoa > Chordata > Mammalia > Rodentia > Dasyproctidae > Dasyprocta > Dasyprocta punctata. The sequence goes on along the minus strand of RJWM01024717.1, from coordinate 5,879 downwards.
TAAGGAGCAAACTGATGTGCAGAATCGTGCGGATCACGAAAGGCAGTGGGAGTGGACACCAAGGAGGAACATGAGAAAGACAGCGCCCGTGGAGGAGACAGATCCCAGCACTTGAAAAACGACGATGGCCTTGTTCTGAGGTCCAGCATCTCCCGTCTTGGGGGTGGGACATCTCAAGAGCAGAGCTGAAGTCTAAAACTTCAGTCTCATGTATGTTTAATAACAAACAAGCAAACAAATTCCTTTTATTCTGACCCCAGGCTCCAACAGGAAGCATTTAAACGACGTGGCCAACACGAGCATCCATTCAACCACTAGTTCTATCTAGAGAGTAACTTAATAAGGCAGGAAAAGGTTGTGCACACAGTTTTCTGTGCTTTCCAGTGCAAGTCAGCCTCCCAGAGCAGCAGTGGTGGACTCATGGCACGCATGTTGTTTATTTCTAAAACAAAAAATGTTAGCGTGTCTGTTGTTTTTCCGAACTAAATCACAGTATTCAGGTTGAATCACAGTGTTGGCACGTTGTGACAAGAGGGTTTTGGTTGCAGTTTGGACACTCAGTCTCTAAAAGGTTCTCCATCACTGTCCTAGAGTTCGGTCAGTTCGAGGACACCTGAGAATTATTTCCTAACACTGAAAGCCTGAAAGAGTGCTCACCCTGACCCACAATAAGGTCCCCAAGGAAATGACACCTTTCAGTCCGCTTCCCTGGAGGTACCCTGACCTCGCCAACTTCTCCAGGAGGGACTCGCAGCCTCCACACTCCCTGCATGGTGCTGCCAGGTGTCCTTTCTCATGCAGACAGAGCTGGGCAAACACAGGGCACTCAGCGGCATCCTGGCCTTGGCTACTAGATGCCAAAAGTGTCTCCACACACTGCCAAATGGCCCTTGGGGAGTCAATCGTCCACAGTTGAGAGCCGATGCTAAAAGAATTTCAGACCTTTATTTGGGAGCTGTGAGGCCAGAAAGCTCAGGACAACAGACCTAAAACATGACCCGCTGCCGGGACCCTGCTAAATCACTCAGTAACACCCATTCTCTTGGAATTCAGTCGTGGGATTTCATCTCATGGTGTCGGACAACAACCAAAACTTTAAAAATAGGGAAAGATTAAGCAAGCACAACCTTCTGCTGAAACTCAAAGCATGCTCCACGACTGGAGTATAAAGGCTAGTGATTTCCTCTAAGGGTCTGTGGAATCATCTATCATCTTCAGCTGTGAACGGTATTCTCCATACTTGCTCTGATCCTGCTTCAAACACACAGCCTGCTGAACACCCAGCCAGCTCAACTCCGCGGACTCACTGAGGCCCCAGGAGAGACGCAAATGCTGGCCGATTTCCAGCGCTGCCACTCCTCATCAGACCTGGCTGTCAATCAAATCTGAGAGTGATGAAATGGCAGGCACGATGGAGGGTGAAATTCCACACCACATCTCTCTCGCTTAACTCATGAGAACTGGCATCCAGTATTTTTCTTAAATAATATTAAAATATCACAATCAGGCTGCCACAATTGGATTCACTGTGCTAAAAAAATTCTACTGATATGTAAATTCTATAGTCCAAAGCAATCAGAATAATATGTCTTCCAGGTGATTTAAACAGTGAATTACTAAGAATCTCTCTGAATTACGCACTTCTTCCAAATTATCAAATTTCAAGATGTACCTTAGGTTAACATGAGAAATCCTTGAATTAGCATGATTTTTTTTTAAATTTTGATCTGTCACAGGAAGAGAATGAAAATTTCTCAAGATTTAATATATTCAGGGATTAAAAATAAATTCATAGAAGTTCTGGTTTTCAATGAGCAAACTAGTAAGTACTTTCTAAGGCAACACCTCTAAATTACACCTGAAAGGCTAATACAGACCCCGTTTCTCTCGACTGTGCAGGACAGGTGGACGCAGCGCGCGCCCAGGAGTCTGCGGCCTGAAGCACCCAGATGTGCGTCTGTTTCTACACAACCCCAGGGGCAGCAGGCACCCTGGCCGGGAGCCTCCCTGGGGAGATGTGTCCCACCTCGGAGGACAAACCACCGAGCCGCTGGCCCCAGCCCCATCACCACCGGCTGCTGCCAGAGCTCCAGAGTTGCCCTGAGTGGCCTGTTCGGCTGCCACCTCTCCACCAGCTCAGGAAGGAGGGCGCCAGCTCTGACCCTGGAGTCAACCCCGGGTCAACCCTCTGAAGGCAGAGGGTGCAGCTGTGGGCAGGAAACAGGCAGGCCACTGCCTGGGGCCCAGAAACCCTGCCCGGGCCTCCACATTACACATGGCCACCATACCAACGACTGCACTGACACGCTAACAAATGCGGAAAGCAAACAGCTGTGCAGGGTGCGAGGAAAGCCCCATCATAAGGTAATAGTAGCACCAACTGCCTTGGGGAAGTTTTGTGGAGGACACTGTAGCAGTGTGCATGGAGAAATCCCAGTGTCTCACATCTGTATCCTGAGGAAATAAATCAGAGAAGTGTTCAAAGATGTAAGTACAAGCATGCTCAATACACCATTAATCACTGATAAGGGTGAAAAGTCATTGGTAGCAGTAGATTGGGAGAAGTCCATGGCCAGTAAACCCGTTGAAATACCCACGGTAACCACTACCGGGTGCTGAGACAGCCACTGCCCTGAGTACTTTCACATCCAAACCCGTGCAAGCCCCACCACAGTCTTATGAAGCCATTTTCACTGAGCTCATTTTACAGATGGGGAAACGGGAAAATAGAGACGTTAACTAACTCTCCACAGTCCACAGCTACTAAGTGACAGCTCCACGACTTGAACCCAGCCATGCTCTACAATCATTTGCATAACAACTAACATGCTCCTGCATCCAGGAAAAAATTGAAAATATCTTAACAAAACTAAAATAATTTTGATGCAATAGACAGTATGATCCTATCTTTGCAAAATATATCTGATGGAAAAATAAATAAAATATACACCAAAATATTATGCATTCTCTCTGGATGAGACTTTGGGGTGATTTTTGCTCTCTACCTCTCAACACTGTAAATTTCTTCAAATGGACAGGTATTATAAAATTCTTAGGAAATAGTTTTTATTTAAGAAAACAAGACATCGCAAGTAGCGTTGGAAGTGTACAAGCAGAAAGAAAAGGGGTGCAGGCTAGACGGGAAGGAAGCTTGCAGACGTGGGGAAGACAGGGCCCTCAGCCAGCACGATCCCTTGCTGCACGTGGAAACATGAGTTTCTCTTGTTCACTCAAGGCTACTTCCAGGCAGGTGCTACCCTGGGAAGACAGAGACCGAACGATGACATAGAGCTCAGAGATGCACAAACAGACAGCTCCGGTACAGAGCACAGCAGTCAGGACCATGAGGACAGGGAGTTCAGAGTAGGGGCGGAGGGGGCAGGTTGGGGCAAGATGCCTGGGTCCACACGGCAGGAGAACACACGCAAAGATACAGGACTAGAGAACCTGCGCTCAGAGAGCAGGACCAGGCCAAGTCCCAGGATGAGCCCCGTGACTGGAAACAGCAACAGAGATTCTTTCTTCTTAAATTCACGTGCAGAACCCTGCCGGGTCGTCCACAGCTCAGCGTGGGGCATCCCTGGGACAGGAGAATGTCTATACCATACAGAGACTGCCTGAACAAAAAGGCCACGAGGCCTCATCTGCTCCTAGAATGTCTTAGCACGTTAGAAGCTGCCACTGGGCGCACCGAGCCACCAGCAACTCAGCGATGCAGAACAGCCCACAGGGAATTCCATGTGAATTTCCTGTCTATTTGGTTTTCTGAGACAGTCTCACTACTTATTCCAAGCTCAGCTGGATCCTCTTGCCTCAGCCTCCCAAAAGCTGGGACTACAGGCAGGCACTATCATGCCCAGTACCATGGGAATTTTAAATCCACTCTCTCCCATTGTATTAATTAAGAGAAAATGAAATGTAACAAATCAAGAAATTGTGGTCACCATGAAAGAAAAGTATCATTCATGAGCCACTGCAGATATGAAATAGCTTTTTCCTTAATAAAAAGGGTTTTAAAGACAAAGTTCCAGCAAGGCGTGGTGATGCCCAACTATAACCCCAGCACTGAGAGGCTGAGGCAGCAAAGTCACCACAAGATGGAGGCCAACCTGGACTACAGAGTGAATTCTAGACTAGCTTAACTGCATAGCAAGACCCTGTCTCAAAATACAAAACAAAAATAAATACAAAGTTCTGAAATGCACACACACAACTTACTGGATGAGATACATCATAAAACAAATACAAAAAGTTAAATGGGAACCCGCCATGTTGGGTCAGGGAGGATCCAACCAGAAGACACCTAGGCAGACTTCCTGGTGAGTGGCGCGAGCAGCATGGACTCCAGAAAGAGAAAGACCTGTGCCTCCCACTCGCCTAGTGGCACGAGGGCTGAGAATCAAGACACACACATCCCGCCTCCTGCGCCCCATAAGCAACCTGCTGGTTCAGAGGACCAGCTAAGTTAATAGCAACTAAGGTACATAAAGCAACTAAATTCTTGTATTGTTAGGTTGATTTTGCAGGCCTGGGGCCAGCAGTCTGAGCATCTCTTGGGAGGATGACAGTATGCAATGCAGCAAATATGGGGGATTCCCTTCTGTCTTGTCTTTGAGGCCCAATATTCTTTTCATTGTTTTGCTTTATTCTGATTTTTTTTTTTGGCTTTATTTCATATTCTGCTTTAATTGGTTTTATTCTGTTTAGTTTTTGGTTTGATTTTACTATACCTGATGGAATGGTCAACTATTATAAAGATAAGAAGATATACTACAGTAGTTACTGTTTTCCTAGTATCTTGCTTTGAAGTTCCGTACTAGTTCTACTGCTTTGTTCTGATTGACTTTGTTCTGTTATGTTTTGTTGGATTTTACTATCTTTAAAATAAAATTTAAAAAAATTTTTTTAAAAAGTTAAAAGGGAAAAATAGGGATGTGACACTGAACCAGTAAAAGCTCACTGACCCAGACTACTAGTACGAGAAGGGTGCAGGCAGGTGAGAGAACACAAGTTCTCCCAGCAAGGACCCTAGGAACCAGGCAGTGCCTCTGCTCAGGAGTGAATGCTGGGAAGACGGCGGAGCAGTAAGCAGCAAAGGAAACAGCCTCTGAGAGTCACCGTCCAGACACTGGAATATAGCATTGTAAGGAAGACAAGAAGGAAGGAAGTAGGTCGCCTGGACCCAGGAAGAATCTGAAGTGCGAAGCCCACAGAGAATAAAAAGAAAAACTTCAATGAAAAAGAAGGTGTAGCTGGCAGTGCCTCTGCCCAAAGCCAAACTCACTGCACGAGAGAAGCTGTTGGAACCTGGGGACCCACAGTCACAGTGATGGTGATGGTTGGTGACCCCAGAGGCCTCTGCAGACAGACACGGCAGTGGAGGGGAGCAGCAGACATGAAGGACTGCACTGGCTGGCAGTGAGTGCAGAGGACTTGGTCCTCCAACAGGGAGAGAGAGCAATTGGTCAGGAGCCACTCTGGAGTCAGGCCAGATAAGCCCAGAACCCAGAACTGCTGCCAGCTTTCTCTGGCAGCTCACAGCGAGGGGGAGACCAGTGGAAATTGCTTGGACTGTGGCAAGCCAAATGAGTCTGGTCTCAGGGCAGGCCTGCTGAGATTATCCACTACTCCACCGTAAAGCAGCTGCTGGCTTGCTGGGACAGACAGCCACGATTTGGGACTCTGTCTCCGCAGGTTCTCTACTAGTGAAACGAGAAAGAATCTTCGAATAGAACTATTTGTTTTTCTTTTTCGTTTTCATGTTGTTGTCATTGTCATTGTTGTTTTGGGGTTTTATGTTACTTTCTTTTCTCTTCTCTTTCTCCTTGATTTTTTTTTTTTTTTGAGTGTGAGTGGTTTCTAACCTCTTTGTGGGTGTG
>RJWM01024716.1:0-30339 GCA_004363535.1 Dasyprocta punctata | reverse complement strand
ACCTTAGTTATGTTCCTACAATCTTGTTTTGCAAGCCTGTATTGTTATTGTTTTGGGATCTTTGTTATTGTTATTTATTAGTCTCTTTTGTTTCTTGTTTTTCTTGTAATTTTTTATCTTTTGTTTTGTTTTCCCCTCTAATACTTAAAGGATAGATGTACATGTATAGGCTTATACATGCCTAGAATTTCTCCTAAAGTGTTTACAAGAATGGATTTCATTACATGTGATGGTATGAACAGCTACTTTGAAGAAAATGAGACATTATGGTAGCCATTGCTGATTTCCTGTCATCTTGTTGTGAAGTCCAATAATGCTTTTATCCTGTGTTTTGATTGTTTGTAGTCTGTTCTGTATTATTTGATTTCAAAAATGTTTGACAGTGTGGACAGGTATTTTGAAGAGAACAAAAGACATTACGGTAGCCATTGTTGATTTTCCTATTGTCTGGTTTTGAAGGCCTGTAGTGCTTTCATTGTTTTGTTTTTATTAGTTTTATACTATTGTGTTTTGTTTGAATTCACTGTGTGTGAAGATGTGTACTATTTCATGGAAAACAAGAGACATTACGGTAGCCACTGTTGGTTTTCTCTTGTCTTGTTTTGAAATCCTGTGTTGCTTGCATTGTTTTGTTCTGATCTGCTTTCTTCTATTCTGTTTTGTGTTGTTTTATTCTCTTTAAAATAAAATTTTAAAAAAATTTTAAAACTAAGTAAATATTTAGTTCATATAAGACCGTGGGGAACTATTGAACTTTAAATTCTTTAATTTCTTCATCTAGAAAATAACACTTTCTTGAAATGTTAGAAGAATTAAATAGTTAATATTCAAGAAGGCACAAGCTATGCAAGATGTGAGTATTGAAGAGAATAAAATCTGAAGATAATATTGTTTATGAAGGATTAGTAAGAATCAAGTATTAAAGTTCTTAAAATAACATTCAAACTTTCAATAGATATAATAAGTTGTAAAAGTATAACAAAAACAGTCCATTCATATCACAGGGAAATGTTTAATATTTCAGGGTACAAAGAAAAGGAAATTCAAATGAGAGTTGGTATGTGGGATTTGGAAAAATTACTGAATTGATCAGAAAATTATTTTTCTAGCTGGAATATTCAGTACATACTCAATAGTGTGCCAATTATTTTAAAAAAGTATATGGGATAATATTGGAGCAAAATGAAATTATTCTAAGAAAATAAAGAAGCTCTTCCCTATGAGAATAGTTAAGACATTTTTTTACCTTAAAAGTTAGATGCTAGGGGAATCAGAAATGTTGGGGCCTTCATTGGTTATTTCACTGAGTTTGCATAAGCACTCCCAGAGGATACAAAGTAGGTTTAATCTTGGTCCCAACTTCGATTTAAAATTATTTAGAATAATTATACAAATATCTATAATATAATTGACAAGATCTCTACAGAAAATGTCAACACACTGGGTTTATAAAAAAGATTAATAATAATAATAAAAAACATAAGCAAGCTCTAATTAGTGCCTGGAAGAAGATCAAGAAAGCAACCACCGAGTCATATGGTTCTCTTATGGATCATCGGCAACTTATCCTGACAAGGATCTCTGGAAATTTGGATCCATTTCAGGGAGAACAGCAGAAGAAATTAACACTCAAGGCAAAATATGCCTTGCTAAGCAGGCTGCTTAAATGAACAAGCTAAGCAAAGAAGGTGCTACTAAAATAGTGAAGACAACTCCAGACATGGATGAGAGTGCTAGCAAATGAGATTCCAAAGAGAAAGTATTGCTGGTTTTAGTCTGTTTATAGAAACAAACAAAAAACGAAGATACTCGCTCTGAATGTTTTATAAAGCTAGCTTTAAATTGTAAGGATGACTGTCCCTTGACACTAAAGAGCTTCAGATCCATTATGAGCTCTAGGTGAGAAGCACGAACTTAGAAGGCAATGCAGCAGCCTTGAGACTCCCCTTTCCCTTATTGAACAGGTATCCTACACTATGCCCTCGGCAGAGCCCCTCACAGGCATCCTCTTGGTTAATTTCTAGCAACCAAATGAAGTCAATCTCGTTATTATCCCTCTTCGCAGGATTAGATCCTGGAGGTAACGAAGATCTCCCAGCAAATTAGTGTTAGACATAGGATTCCAACTGGAGATCTTATTTTCTTTTGTTTTTAATTCCAAATCATGTACTTTTAGCACTATGTAACCACTTTATCATCTGCTGATTCAGAGGAACTGCACAATAGGCATGATAATACAAAGAGAATTTTAACATGTTGTCTTCATGTTGATGAAAACCTGTCTCACGAAAAAGCAGCATGATGACATTTCTCTTACACCATTAAATAGCTGCCTAGCAAACAATAGCCAGAGACATTATGATTTAATTAGTTCATACCAATCACATGCATATTATCTCCCCCTTCACAAATTGTAGATACCTTCATAAAATCCTTTTCCAAATCACAGTCTAATTTGCATAAGCAGGAGAGACCTAACTACATAGATATTGACTACACTCGTGCATTTGAACTACTAATATAGATGCATAAACCGTATACTCAAAGAATTGATTCATAAAAGCTTAGCTTGCCCCTAGCTCACTAGGATTGCTAACAGTGTCTTGGTGCTTGTCTGTGGTCAAGAAACGACTGCGTCCTGACCCTTGCACACAGGCATAGAGAGAATCACTTCTTCCCGACTCAGGACAGCTATGTGTCATCTCAATAGTTTTTCTGGAGCTAAAGGGTGATTTTACAGATTTGTTTGGTTCCACCCCTCCTTCTTCAACATTTTCTATTCTGAGATAGAGTCTCACTAAGTCACTGAGTTGCCCAAGCTAGGCTTTAATTTGCAATCCTCCTGCCCCATCCTCTTGGAGTGCTTGAGTTATAGAAACATGCCACTATGCCCAGTCCTAAATAGTCATCTTGAAGAACACAGATACTAAAATAGTGAACTCAATTTAAAAACATACAGAGCTGCATTTTCACTCCACCATAGTCACAATACAGTAAAGCATATTAGGAGGAAACAAAGCCTTCTTCAAAAAATCAATTGTCAGCTGTCCACACCTGTATTTTGAGCAAAATCTGGCCAAAGTCAACCTCCCAGTGCAAATAGGATCACATAGAAACAAAGGTTTCCAACTGTAACCAGATTATTCATTTCCTTAATTACACCAGTTAATGGTTATGGCTAGATTCTTAGCAAAAGAGCCTAGAATGCCCCTTGTAAATTATTGCATAAATACATACACATGGTAAATTGAGTATCATTCTCATTGCACACAGTGAGTCCAGTTTTTCTCTCAAATCCTACTAGCTTCCCTATAAAGTCCTCCTGTAAAGAACATTGCTATGTACCTATAAATAGATTTGAATCAAACAAAACATACTGTATTACAAAGTGGACCAACCCAATGTGCAGCACTTCTTGTAAAGCAATAGTCACTTATGAGATATAAATATATGTTAAGTGTTTTTCTTCTGAAAATCAGAAGACTTTGCTATCTTTAAAGGAGTGAAATCTCTGGAAATTACTATTTATGTGAAGTGTATGGTCTATGCATTTTTTTGTAATGAATCAGCTGGCATTAACTTGCGAGAAACATCTGTGCCCTGCCCCAAGAAAGGTTAATAACTACTGTAGAATGATACCTAAGAAAAGTAGGATGGTGCCACTTTTAAAGGCAGTCCTGAAAGCCAAAGGATCTCTTCTTGTTATCATGAAAAAGGAAAAATACAAAAACAAAAACGAAGCAACAACATTGTAAACAAATACTCATCTGTGAAAGAAAGCAAAAAAAAAAAAAAAAAAAACAGTAATTGCTGTGACTTGTACCTAGATGTCCCTGCAAAGCCTCATGTACTCATAGGTGAAACTTTTGGGAGGTGACTGGTCATGAGCATGTGATATTGGATCGTGGGTGTGTGATTTTGGGTTAGTCTACTGATTGGTTCAGCACAGTTCTGGGTGTGGATGATAGGTTTACTGAAGAGGGAAGACTCACCCTAGGTGTGGGTGGAACCAGCCGATAGGTTTGTAACCTGGATGGACTAATAAGGGAAAGGAGGAGAAAGTCTCCCTGCCTCTTGCCTGCCATGCCATGAACTGTTTTGCCTCAGCAGTGCGTCTCTGTCATGCGGTCCTTTCTTGGAGTCAATCAACTATTGGTTGAAACCTCTACAAACTGTGAGCTGAAATAAACATTTCCTCCTTTAACTTACAGGTGTTGAGTTTTTTGTCCCAGTAACAGGAAAGTAAATAAGAGAGTAATACTTCAGGACTAAATAGTCATAGAAAAGAAAATCTTTCCCTCTACAAATATTAATGTTAGAGGACAAACTATAATATTCTCAGATTTTTCTGGATTAATTAACTAAAAGGAAATTAGTTACCTAATACTCAGAAACAGCAAACAAGCAGACAGTAATGATGGGTGTGTATTTGTTGCAACATACTTATGAAAATTTTATCATGAATATCAACTTTTTAGTTGATGAGTGAAAAATTATGATCTTGTATTTAATTTTTAAGAAATGAGAACTAACCCTGCTTAAAGCTCCCATCTTATAAAAAGGTACAAGAATGTAGACCTTTGAGCTCACTCCAGAATCTGAAAGAGAGAGACAGAGAAGAAAAACGTTAGGCATTAGAATTGCAAAGTTAATCTAAATATAATTACACCTAACTTGGCCCTTCTCCCAGAGCTTATAAGCCCACACCAAGACACTGTCTTGGAGTCATCCAGTGAAATTGTGTCTCCCTTAAATGACCCATTTAAATGGAGAGCTTTGTCCTACCTGTTCTCTCTTTTCTTCTTTTGACATCATTCACCTTTCTCTTTTATGTACCTGACTATTCACCCATCTCAGAGATGTTTATTAGAGCAATTTGAAGTCAATGTAAGTAGATTTTAGAAAGTATCCGGTTTGCAAATAAAATAACTTTGAAATAATATTAAGGTAAGCCACATTTTCTCAGTGGAGTCATGCAGAACAGAAAAAAAAATACTGAAATACTTAACGTGTCCAGGAGTAATAGATTATAATATACAATCTAGCGTAAGTAGTAGGCTACACCAGTTAGGTTTGTGCAAGTGTACTCTACGATGTTCATACAATGACAAAAATTTCCTATGACACATGCTTCAGAACAAATTCTCATCGTTAAGTGATGCATTACTATGTTAGACAAAGAATTTTAAATAATGGTGATTAGTAAGCCAAGGGCTCTCATAGCAAAAGTATATGTCATGTAAAAACAGATGGGGTATATAAGCAGAGAAGAAAATTTTAAGAAGAAATCTAAAAGAAATGCTAAAAATCAAAATATTATAATAAAAGTAAATAATCCCTTTGAAAATCACACTAGTGAACTAAAACAACCAGGAAAGAATTAGAGAGCTGGCATAAATGCCACTGGAGGCATTCAGAATTGGAATGCTAAGAGAAAAATGAAAGGAAGAAAAAAGATTGGCATATCAAGAACTAAAAATAAATCCTATATTGTGATGGATTTTTATTGTTGTTGTCATCATTTTGCTTTTGTTGCTGGTTTTCAATTCTTTGTTTGCTTCTTGATTTTTCTGTTTTTTCCCTTTAAAATATGAAAAGAACTAAAAATATTCCAAAAGTTATAAAACAAGTATAATTGGGTTATAAAAGAAAGCAGAAGAATTATTTGAAATTATAATTACTGTGAACCATTTAGGTTTAATGACAGACACCTGACCACAAATTCAGGAACTTCCAAGGGCAGCAAGCAAATTAAAGGATAATAATTTTAAAAATGACAAGTCAAATCTCAGAAAAATAAAAAGAAAATTCTGAAAGAAGCTAAAGTGGAAAAAATGTCTTCACTATACAGAAAGAAGAGGCTAAGAACTGACGATGATTTCACATTAGAAAATATGCCAGAAAAAAGTGAAGTGTGAAATTTTAAAATGTTAAAGAAAAATCCTGAAATTCTATATCCAGTAAAGATATTTTTAGAACATGAAGGAGAAATACTTTCTCACACAAACAAAAACTGAGAATGTTTATTGTCTGCTGAACTACACTGCAAGATATGTTAGATGGAACTTTAAGGAAAAGTTACCTGATTTGACTATAAACTCAGGTCTAAATGAAAAACAGAAACATTTTAGAGAAGAAAATATACCTGAGAAAAGATAAAAAAATAGAATGAAATACTTTATTATGCTTATTCTTGGTTGACCTAAAGAAATACTTAGTTTAAAATATTAATAGTAATTTATTGGTAGCAAATACCATAATTTATAGAGGTAGTAAAATAAATTGTTGTGATGTCATAAGGAATCTGTGATTATTAATCATGAGAATTGACTGTTTAAGAAACACATAGGAATTTATTAAAGCATATTTTTGGGTGTGTCTGTGGCTGTCACCAGAGATGCTTGGAATGTAGGTCAGAAAACTGAGGGAGGGAATCCTATCCTGAGGTAGCACTCAGTACACTTGAATCCTGAAGGAAAGGAGAAGAGGGATGAGGTCACCCTGCGTTTGAAAATCTCCACTGTGCATGAGCAAGTACATCTTTGGCTACTGCCATTCTTTATGGAATTAAGACTGGTTTCTTCAACCTTTCAAGCTGTAAAAGAAACAACTGCAGGCACTTTCAACTATGCTATTTTTGACAAAGGGACTAAATCTCTTCACTGGAGGAAAAGCAGCCTCTATAACAAATGTTGCTGGAAAAACTGGCTGTACACATGCCAAAGATTGAACCCAGACCCACATTTCACACCATGTACTAAACTAAAATCAAGATCTAAACAGTAGAACAAAGACAATATGGTTGAAGACAAAATAGTTAAAACTCTTAAAGACATAAGGATAGGCAAATACTATCTGAACAAATCCCAGTTGCACAAGAAATAATACCAAGAGTCAACAAACAGGATCACATCAAATTAAAAAACTTTGAACAACAAAGGAGACCACTAACAGAGTGAAGAGACAACCTACAGAATGGGATAAACTTTTGCCAACTACTCCTCAAAGGACCAATATCTAGAATACACAAAGAATACAAAACAATTAGACCTCACAAATTTAAAGACCCCATGTAGGAAATGAATACATACTTCTCAGATGAGGAAATGTAAACACCCAAAAATTGTTCAATATTGCTTGCCATTCGAGAAATGCAAATTTAAACAACAATGAGATTCCATCTCACTTCAGAAAGAATGGCTGTTGTCAGAAATCAACAAATAACAAATGCTGTCAGGGCTGTGGGGAGAAAGGAACTCTTCACCACCGTTGGTGGAAGTATAAACTGATATAAGCACTATGGAGATAGGTATGGAGAGTTCTCAAAAAACTAAAAGTAGAAATTTCATTTGACCCAGCTATTCCCGCTCTGGGATACTTCCCAAAAGAATTAAAGACATCATATGACAGTGATTTACGCATACCCATGCTTATAGCAGTGCAATTCGTAATCACAGAATCTTGGAAACACCTTATATGTCCATCCACAGATGAATGTATTAAAAATGTGGTATTTACACACAATGATGTACTACTGTGCCACAAAAAGAATAAACTTAAAACATTTGTGGGGAAATGGATGCACCCGAGACCATGATGTTAAGGAAGTAGACACACAAGCTTAAAAATTGCATGGTTTCTCTTATATGAAAAAACCATATATATATAGAAGATGGATAATAGGAAAAAAGAGAAAGGAAAAAAAGGTAATTCAGTTTGGACAATGCATCTAAGTGTGTATCTTGACGTAGTATAATTGCATTGCATGTTTTGTATGTTCTTTGGCCTATTAATTTGGAAATATATATCCTATGTGATAATTAAAATTATAAGGTATTATAAAATAAATAAATAAATCTGATGCTGGAAAAATAAAAGGGCGTGAATGGAGGGGGAAAAAGAACGGAATTGAAATGTGTTATATTCATGTACCAATCCCCTACAGTGAACGTAATTCTTATGTACTGCAAACATAGACAAATAAAAATTTTAAAATATTTCAAAAAAATTAAAATGAGACATAACCTTCAAAAATTACAGAATGAGGAGACAGATCAAAATTACAGGATAGAGTTAGAGGGATTAATAAGTGCATTAAGTGCATATACTGGAGAAAAAGAAAAAATTTAAATCAGTAATACCTCAGAAAACTACAGAAAAAAATTTCCACCTAAAACACACAGAAAAAAAGAAGTAAATATTTGACTAGAAATCAATGAGATGAAATAGAATAGAGGAAATTAAAAAACCTAAAACTGTTTATTTGAAAAGATGAGTCACAGCCTCATCATATTAAAACAAGTATATACTGAATTCTTAATGTTAAACACCGTGTCACTTTCCTCTTCACCGTTAACTGTAGACTAGGTATCACGATTCCAGTTTTTGTAAGCTGCATCCGTTCTATGCCTACTCATGTTACTTTATTATAAAAACTGGAATCATGATACCTACTCTATAGTTAACTGTGAAAAGGCAAGTGAGCCAGGCGTGGCGGCGCAAGCCTTTAATCCCAGCACTCAGGAGGCTGAGGTAGGAGGAGCGTTGTGAGTTCGAGCCCAGCTTGGTCTACAATGCGAGCGCAAGGCCAGCCTGAGCCACATAGTGTGACCCTGTCTCAAAAAAAAAAGACTAGGGCTGGGAGTTTGGCTCAGCGGCTTAAGCGCCTGTCTCACAGGCGTCAGGCTACGAGTTCGATCCCCGGTGCTGCAAAAAAAAAAAAAAAAAAAGAAAAGAAAAGAAAAAAGAAAAAAAAAAGGCAAGTGACATGTCTAATATTAAGAATTCAGTATATATTTCCAGGAATTACTAATTTTATATCTCTTACATCATGTAGGCTAGTAAGAGGCAGATTTTGAGGACATGTTTCTGGTGATCAAATGGACAAAAAGAAAGAATTAATAATTTTCTAAGTATCTGGAAAAGAATTACATAAGATGAAGAATATTTGTGAACATATTAAAAAGAAATTTGAACCATCTCAAACTGAGCAGTACCACTAGAGAGTAAAGAAATAAGAGTGTGTTGCTACGGACAGGATATAGCAGAAAAAGTTGATCTCATTTTCAATCAGCATGCTAGCATTTATCTTGAGAAGGTCTTCTTGTCAGAGTAAAGGCACAATTTTTAAAATTCTTTTCAAAGATGGGAATGCAAAGATCATCACTCACCCACACGTAATGATGTTGGAAGCTCTGTTATTATTTCTTCAATAAAAGTTTCTTCCAATTGAATTCAAATCTACCTATGAACTATGAGCAATTGACATAGATTAACCCATACACAGAAGTTTTTTCTCCATTCCATCTCCACCTTTCCAAAATTCCTATATAAATCTCCTTGATAACAAGTACCTACTTTGGTCTATGGTTGGAAATAAGATTGTAGGTTTCAATTATACAAGATGGATTCTTGAAACATTGTGGGCATCAGATAAGAAAATTGATGATTAAATTATGCAATTCTATGTTTATCAAGAAATTACAGTTGTACTTCAGTTCACAGACACTTTTGTTTGCAAACAAATTAGTTCTCAGAGAGAAGCATTTAGCAAAACTCTGTTTTTGTTTGCAAATTCTACATCTGGTGACAAACGCAAACATGGTCATCTTTTTCACAAAAACACAAACATGGCCATTTTTTCCAAAATCATGGGACAAATTAAATTCATGAACTCTAGGAAGTTGGAGATGCCAGTAACATGGACCATCTGCTGGGAAAAACCACAGGCAGTGAGCGGAGCGAAACCGTGAGAGAGGACATGTGGGCTAGAACCAGCAAAGCCAGGGGAAACACTGTCCAAGCCCTTTGGAGAGCACATCTCGCCGCTGTATCCTAGATGCCAGACACAGAAATACAGGTTTTAATGTTTTCCCTGCTGGGTTTCCTTTGCTTTGTTCTGATCCCCTTCCACCCTCTTGTTCCTCCCTTTTAGAATGCAGTGTTTACTCTGTGATATTGCACACTGGGAGTATTTAACGCTCTTTTTGATTTTCACAGAAGGCCTCAGCTTGAGTTTGCCTTGCGTCTCGGGGAGGCTTTGGAGTTGGACTTTTCAGCAATACTCAAACTGTTAAAATTTTGAAAATTCTGAGAAACAGACTACATTTTCCCTAACGAGATTTATATGAGCCTTTGGGAGATGGGAAGAATATGATGATTTAGATCTAAAATGCACAAAATGTACCCCACTTTAAAAAACAAAAATTATGATCAGCCTTCTTATCCCCTCACAGTTAATTCTCTTAAGCATACCAACCACACAGGCAAAACTGGGCAATACTGGGCATGTCACAGAACCTTCTCCAGATTAAACACTTGAAGCAAATGAGTGAGTATTTTGTTTTTGGCCTCCCAAATTTGAAGAAGTTTGTCATGTGCAAACAAATAACTGAAACAAATACTATAGTATTACCATTAAATACTAGCCTCCATTAGTAAAATTAGCCAGTTCTCTTCCCTAATGAAAGGTGGCATGATACATTTATATCTTCTGAGTCGTTTACCTGCAAGTGCTTGTACCTTAAACAGTACTGTAGCAATTATATTTTTCCCTCTGTCATCTTCTTTGCACTCAAAATTAGATGAGGGTTTAATGAACTTATAGCTAACTACACTCTTCTATTAAATTTGTACTTTTTTTGTTAGTTGATAATACTACTAACCAAGAATGAAGAACCAACATATTTCATGTGTCTGTATTACTAAAATGAGACAAGGTGTAGAAATTAACATATCTACTGTAACACTTTGGCATTCAAATTTTTCTAAGAAGTAACTAATAATTCTAGCATGAGTTGCATAGATAATTTATCAGATTATTCTTTACAAGAATAATTTGAAATTGAATTAGTTCAAATTAGAGAAATTAAGTGCTAATTAGGTAGAAGATATTAAATGTAGATAGTAATTTAAATCCCAAAGGACTAAAATTATATGAAAGAGGACCTTGGAGAGAAGACTGAAGGGACAATATATTTTATCTGGGAAGCAGACCATTCTTCATGTAAATTAATAATAATTATTACATGCATGATAGATTATGAGATGCAAGATGTTGGCCAGCTGTTCCTCATTCCCATTGGGTACTGAGTAAGAAGAAATGTGTTTTAAACACAGTAGAATCTTTTTTGAAAAAAACAGTAGAGTTTTAGGAGATTCTTTCTAATGTGAAGAATAATTTTCAATATTTAAAAACGTAATTATGAGAATCATGAGGCTTCTTTTCTCAAGAGATGTGTTGCACTCATAGATCAGGAAAAGAAGTCCAATGCTACTATTCTTAATGACCAGCACAGAATTTACATTCTAATGCCAGTTTTTCCTATGACATAAACATCTTTTAATTTACAAGGAGAAATCGTATAAATACTTACTTTTCAACCTTTGAGCATGGGTTAGTCTGCTTACTATCTCATTGTTATCATATTGCATACCTTTGTGATCAATTTTCATTTTCTTTATAAATAGGTGGAGGAAAAGCACCTGACAAACTAAGCAGAACCCTGCCTGCATCATCTGCCCATTGCCCACCTTACCCTGGTGTCTCCCTTCCTGCTCTTTACCTCCTCAATTCTCTCTGCCCATACTGGGCTCTTTGCTAACCTAGAACATGCCAGTCTTGGCTTTTCCTTGTGCCTGGAACTCTCTGCCCTATGTATTCGTGTGGCTGAACCTCTATTTCCTTCAGCAAGTTGCTGAATTCTTACCTTCTCTTGTGGTGTTCACTGGCAGCTGTATCCAACAATTTTTTTCTCAATCCCATCCCTCAGGTCATTCTAAATTCTCTTTTCCCTGCACTTCTTGTCTTTATTTTTTCCCCCTCACACAACATTCGCCACTTTCAAACACATTATATAATATTGTAGTTTTTTATTTTCACCTTGTATTTTCTGGTATTTTCCACAAATCTTTACATACTCAGGAGGCACTACCAAAATTCACTGAAGGACAGGTATCCCACATGCCTAAAAGAGTGTCTGATACTAATTGTATATGCATACATTGAATGACTAAATTCGTGAATGAAAAAGATAGATTCAAATAAATATCTGTCCATTTGAGTCCCTCAATACTTAATTGCATGTAGTACTAAAATGTTATGCATGGGAATTCTAGTGTTCAAGTGAAAAAATTACAAACATGTGACATGTATGAACATTAATACATATGTCAGCATATGAAGTAGGTGCTGTGTCATTAAAAGATAGCAGCAGGCCTTGCTTATAGGTGTTTTACAAAGACTTGCAACCCCAAATACCTCAGAATCTGATGACATAATCATACTAAGATAATCATGTTCATTAATCTCCACTCAAATATTGTGATCACTAACTTGGAAGATGAAGAGCAAAATTGTTTTAAAATTTGGAACTATTGATTTGAAGAAAAATATATTCATAATTTTGCCATATAAGAACAGTGCCAAATTGGATTAAGTTACTCATCCTTTGCTTGTATTATAGATTCTTCTTTGTTTGTTTACCAATCCCACTTACTGAAATAATCGATAAGACAAAAACTAAGACATGTGCATTATTCCTGGGTCTTCTGTGATTATCATAAAATAGATATTCCTGAGGAAAAAAAAATTCAAAGAAATTTAAATTCTCCAAACTAGTATGGTGAAAAGTGCCCAAATGCAAGTCAAAATTGTCTGGTTTTAAGACCAAAACAGCTCAGCGGTACAGCAGTTGCCTGACACGAGGTTGTGAGTTGGATTCCCAGTCTCTCCCACCAAAAAATAAATAAAATATAATACAATTTAAAAAACCAGTGTGCTTTCTGTAGATCAAGGGACACCCTTTTCTGTGTGATTACTTCTCCCACTGTATCAGAGGACAGACGTTGCTATAGGTAGTCAGTCCGACAGTAATCCAGTCTCCAGACAGCAACAAGACAGAATCTGGGGATTGTGGAGAAGAGTTTTGAAAACTCCTGGACCCTTTTACTGCTATCAGACTCTTACATGTTGCTGTCCCTGGATCATCAAGTTAATGCCTTCTTGATTCTGTCCCTTCGGAACGCTGGCCTTTCGGGCACATTATTCAGTGCAAGTACCGAAAGGAAAATCCTTCAAACCACCCATGGCACATAGGCTAAGACGTGCGGGGGAACAAAACCTTTGAACTGTAACATAGCTTTGTGGATTTATCCCTCCCTGGAATATTCTGTTTGCTTATTTTATTTTATTTCAAATTAGCAATAGTCTCACTGAATATAAATTAAAATTTTAAGACAATACTAAAAGCTGCCAGAATTCCACATAGGAATCTGTACACAAGGTTTCAAGTCAGCATTTTAGGCCATGTCTTTAATTACTTCATCCTCTCCTCTTCACCCATCACTCTTCTCTCCCCCTCTCACTTCAAACTGCATGGGAGAACTCAAGACTCAAGCAGCCACATTGCCCTAATTACAGATCCGAGATCATTTATTCACTCATGTGCTCCTCGCTTCCTGCCTACCTAGGCAGATGTGAGGTAAAATAAAAAGAAAAGACAAGATAATCTTGCATTTTAAGTAGGATCTATCAATGTCACCAAACTGTTTATTTTTGTTTGTTTGTTTGTTTGTTTTGAAAAACAGCTATTTCCTCTACCAGTGAATGAAGGTGATACGTAGTCTCTGCTGTAAAGAAGCTTATGGCCTATACAGAATGGAATCTTAAGTCAGTGTCCGCATACTAGTAGTTGGGTGACACTAAACTAACTTCACCTGTCTTCATCTGCGAATATATAACAATATTGATAATCACAACCGTGGACACACAACCTATTGCTCTTTCAATACTGTGGAATTGTAGTAAAGCATAATGAGCCTGTGGATGGGAAGCAGACACCAGAGACATTTACCTTCACCTTAAGTAGCAATTCTCCCACATATCTCAAGAGCCCATGCAATTAAGTGGGGCCATGGGACAATTTCTTGCCAACGATCTTTCAGAAGCTTTATGCATGTGTCAGTGCCAAACTATTTAAGAAGTGGAGTTTGACTTCCATGGGATGAGCACATCTACTTCATAGAGGACACACGATAAGGTTTTCATGGGTGAGAAACAACTTCCTGTTTGTTCAGCTACTGTACTGGGAATTTCAATTTGTCACTACAGTTTGAGTATGGCTTTCCTTGCAGGACAGAAATAGTTGGGAATAGGGAAACATTGTGGATACTCACTCAATCTTTGTTACAAAGAAATTCTTTGAATATCACACCCCTCAAAGCAGTCTGATATCAGGTGCTAGATTGAGTAGCAAAAATTACAAGTGGGAATTTATCGGGAACAGAGGAGTTGTAATTGATGTTAGATAGGATTTCATGGCATGGTATAGTCAAGAGAAAGCTATATATGCAGATTAGGAAAACTACATTAGTACAGGCAAGACATGCTGGGGTGAATAGAGTAAGATGCTTGTAGTAAAATCTTTACACTTGGAACAAGTAAAGTGAGTTGTGAAATGTCACAAAATCACAAGGCAATGGATATGCGTGAAACCTGGGTGAAACTTAGATCTCATTCTAAGACCAAAACAACTAAGAAAAACCTAAGAGTCAGCAATACAACTTGTGAATAAGAAAAATGCCTTGCTCTACCAGTTATAAAACATTTTTCAGAACAGTGGTTCTCAACTGTGGCTGTGCATTAGAATCTAAAGGAGACTTTTTAAATGATATTGAAGCCCCCTCCCCTTAGTGCTGGTGTAAACAGCGGGTCTGGATGTGAGTGCAGTTTTAAAAGTGAGAAGATGATTTTAATTATTCTAAATTGCAACAAGCTTTGAGGTACCTGGGAATCAGAACACTTGGTCCTGGAGAATGCCAAGCATGAGTGTGACACATGACACCTTTTCTGGTCTAATGGTACCAAAAAGATTCTGCTTCCTTTATTTAGGGGATTGGAGTGGGAATGATGAAGAGAAAGCAGATCTTTCATTTTCCATTCCTAGTTCTTGTCCCGACATCAAAGCAAGAACAGATTATGTTGGGACACTTGCGTTCTTTTCTCTATTTCTGTTTTCAAAACAACATACTATACAAAATCAGTGCTCTGCACTGTAAGGTGAAAAGGAAAGCCATATGAATCTTTCTCTGTATTTCTTCTCACCAACTGCCAAATTGAACTGTGGATTTACCCCTTTCCATCATACAAAATAATGAAAAGTGAAGTACTTTGTTTCAGTTACTTGTAGAAGAGTTGTCTAAACTTCTAAATGGTTTAATCAGGCTCACTATCTCCTTCTCTAATCAATTTTCCCACTATAGTACATACTAAAAGTTAGCTAAAGAAGTTCAGTCATGAAATACATCATTTTGCTAACCATTTACAGTACACACAATTTCTTGTTTCCACTTCTCTTTCCCATTCCCCTATCAAACACCTAAACACATATCTATATCTGTATCTGTATCTATATCTGTATCTGAATTTATCCATATATTATATAGTTGAGGTTCAGTGAGATAAAAAAATTTAAAAAGAACACTCTCAGCTTTTACAAACATACAGATTTCAGCAAAATGAAATATTTTCTCACCAAAGACTTTTACGATAGTTGAGATCCATTTCTTAAAAGGTTAACAGAATGCCCTTTAGCATTCTGATAAAATTATTCCAGTCATCACAAGCTGTGCAGGCCAGAGACTTCAGCATGTTTCACTTAATAATTTGCAAAAACATTTCTCAAAAGAATTTAGTATCTATTATATAATTACAATTATTTACTTGACCCATGCACTGACATGGCTTTTGTTTTACTCTTTCTGGTTTGTTGGCTTTGAAACATTCTCTGTCCTCTAGGAAATCTTTCAGTCTAAAGAAGCCACTTTCCAAGAGAATGGAACTGCTACAATATTTATGAAATCTAAAACCTCTGTTCTTGATCTTTTTAATAAATATCCCAGAGGAAGGTGCTGAGGCTAATGAAGAAGGAAAAGAGAAGGAAAAGCAACTTATAAAAGAATTTACCAGTGTGCTCTCAGCAGACTGCTAAAATGTAAACAGAAAGGCAATCAATGGTAGACTCTGTTTGTAAATTAACTCTTAAAATGCATATTAATGAATACTTCTTGAAAAAGCAGATTACATCTAGAATAACACTTAGTCAATGGAAAATATCTTAGTTTTCGATTCAGTTTCCCATTCAATTGAGTTTCCTAACTAGAAAATACTTGTTAGTTAACATGTAGAGTTGTGTAATTCAAGCTAAAAGTAATCTGGAAACTTAACTTGAAAAAAAATACCCTACCTAGAAACAGGTCAAAATGCCAGCTCTCCATCTCCTCCGAAGGGTCTCTCAGAAAGCATCTTGCAGATGCTCAGTTTTATAAGTCCACCTGCCGCACTGATGAAGAGGATGGGATTGCTTTGACTAGCAAGGGAAAAAGAGACAACCTCTTGGAAATGAACATGAAAAAGATTAGAGTTCAGCATCTCAATTCTATGAAACAACTGTGCAACATAAAGCAGATTCACGCGTCCAAGGAAAATGAAGAGACTTGGCCTAATTTGAATTTAATATTCTTTGAGGTCAAGAGAGCAATAAGACCCATCTTTCTTCTATCAAATGAGTACTTAGATGAATATGATGGAGCGTAAATTAAAAGGCAAGTGAATTTTCAGCAATGAGGCTAGCAAATTGGCACTTTGGATGGTGGTTTTTAGACTTGAAAATCCACTTAATGCCCTCCTTGCTTTCTACCTCCTCCGTCCTTTAACTCGAAATAAAATGCTTCTGTAGAACTGAAGTATATGAAAGGATAAAAGTAGGACTACTCTTTTTAAGCAATGAAGTACAAACTAAGTGTGCAGTGAGAAGCCAGGAACTGTTCACATTCCCCCTTCAAGTCCTGACGTGGCAACTTGAGAGGCTTCCAGTGGCCCTCAAGGCTTCCTGAGCGCCATTTGGAACACGAGTTACATCGACAAAGAAGAGGACTTGAAAGATGTAGACAAAAGATGAGCGTATCCAGATTACGATTCAGATGCCAAACATCAGTCTAAGACAGGGCATGAGGATGGATTTTAGATTGCGAGCTTGAGAGCAGGAAGGAGTTAAGAAACTGTTGCAGTTGTCAGGATAAAAGAAGGCTGAAAGCCCTAGGCAGGACAGAGGGCAACTAAATGGAGTAGAGACGTAGCTGGGAGATGACTTGAGAATAAGTGGGTTATCAGATAGAGAACAGTCAGGTATAAGTATGGTTCAATACGGCCTAAGTTAGTTTCAAGCATCACAAAATGAATATGAGAAAAATTCTTAGGAGCTGGCGGGGAAACAAATTTAGTTTTAGCTAATTTCAGGTTAGACTACTTGAGATACTGAGTCACTGCTATGGTTTGAATGAATATTTTTCCCATGAGTCACATGTTTGATCTTGGGTTGGGGACTATCGGGATCTACGGAGAGGTCTTTAGTTCAAGCTGCACTTTCACAGAGGACTGTGGGATCTCAGTGTCTTCCTCTCTTGCTTCTTGGCTCATGATGTGAGTGGTTCACTTTGCTACATGAGCCTGCAGCAATGCGCTGCCTTTTCCACAGTCAGAAACACGTGGGGTCTCTGGAACTCATAGAACAGAACCTCCAAAATCAGGAGCCAAAAGAAACTTCTCTTTATAACCTTTGGCATTTTGTTATAGGAATACAAATCTGTGTGATAAAATCAGCAATCATCTATACATTTCTGAGCCTTGAATGACAGTTCTAGTCTAGAATTCATATTTAGGGTGACTACAATTACAGCAATGCAGTGGACAAGAAAGAATGTTCTTCTAGTGCAACCACTGTGGAAATCAGTCTGGAGATTCCTCAAAAAGCTGGGATTGGAAGTCCCATTTGACTCAGCTATTCCACTTCTAGGCATATTCCCAGAAGAACTGAAAGCATTGCATCACAGTGATATATATGCACCCATGTTTATAGCAGCACAATTTATAATAGCCAAATCTTGGAAACAACCTAACTGCCCATCAACTGAGGAATGGATAAAAAAGATGTGGTACTTTTATACAATAGAGTATTACTCAGCTATAAAGAACGATCACATTGGGGCTTTTATAGGTAAATGGATGCAACTTGAGACCATACTCACAAGTGAAATAAATCAAACTAACATGTGTAAATACCACATTGTCTCCCTAGTGTAAGAAACTGAAAGAGTAAATAAGATACAAAATCTTCAGTAAATATTATTGAAGGGTAACAAACTGCCCAAAGGGAAAATAATAAATCAGATAGGGAAAAGGAAAAAAGAAGGAAGAGAAAAGAAAAAAGATATAAATTTGTATATATACATTTAAGATAGTTAAGAGGACTGTATTACTAATTCTGTTAGTTCTTGGAACAAAACAGCATTCATAAGATCAGATGAGTTTTGCAAGTCTATATATGGTAATTTGAATAACTCTTTTTGAAGATAACTATGCAAAATAACAACCTTAGTTATGTTCCTTCCACCTTGTTTTGCAAGCCTGTATTGTTATGGTTTTGGCTCTTTGTTACTGTTATTTATTAGTCTCTTTTGTTTCTTGTTTTTCTTGTAATTTGTTGTTTTGTTTTGTTTTCCCCTCTCATACAGAAAGGATAGATGTACGCGTATAGGCTTATACATGCCTAGAACTTCTCCTAAAGAGTTTACAAGAATTGATTTTATTATGAGTGGTGGTGTGAACAGCTACTTTGAAGAAAGTAAGACATTATGGTAGCCATAGCTGATTCTCTATCATCTTGTTGTGAAGTCCAATAATGCTTTTATTTTTTGTTTTGATTGTTTTTAATTTGATTTGATTGTATTATTTGATTTCAATATGTGTGAAAGTGTGGACAGCTATTTTGAAAAGAACAAGAGACATTACAGTAGCCATTGTTGATTTTCCTATTGTCTGATTTTGAAGGCCTGTAGTGCTTTTATTGTTTCATTTTTATTGGTTTTATACTATTCTGTTTTGTTTGAATTCATTGTGTGTGAAGATACAGACAACTATTTTGAAGAAAACAAGAGACATTCTGGTAGCCACTGTTGACTTTCTGTTGTCTTGTTTGGAAATCCTGTGTTGCTTGCAAAGTTTTGTCCTGATCTGCTTTCTTCTGTTCTATTTTGTTTTGTTTTATTCTCTTTAAAATAAAATTTAAAAAAAAAAGAAAGAATGTTCTATTTAGCTTTGAACATCTTTGGCTAACAACACTTAAGGATGGATAATGAAAAGAGGCACACAATAGAATAAGAGATGATAATGTGTGTGAGAAAAAGAACAAGAAGAATGTCCTATCAAACAAATCACCAGAAAGCTTTAAGAAACAAGAACCTATCAACAATGTGAAATGGACCACAGAAGTAAAGAAAGATAAAAAGGGAAAGAGAATCTGTCAGGTTTGGAAAACACTGTCATCTCACAACCACAACAAGAAAGTAGGAATTTGGGGTACAGTACTTGACAAGTAAATGGAAAATTAAAAGGAACATGTGACTACCACTAGAAGGGCAGGAGTTAGGAAAAACATTTGGACAGTAGAATATTTGTAGGCCAAGCAATCTTGCATGCAAAATAATGCCTGACACAGAGTCAGTATGCAACATACTGTTTTCAGTACTGAACTCTGGTCCTTCACAATGAGCTACATTTCCAGCTTTTTTAAAATTTTTTTTAAATTTTGGGATAGGCTCTCATCGAGTCATTATATCACCCAGGCTGGACTCAAACTCACAATCCTCCTGCCATCCATATTTCTTGGAGGAGCAGATGAATGAATACCAGAGTGACTGAATGAAATGAATGAGGAAAATAGCCTCAGAGATAGGGAGAAATTAGAAAAACACCACACAAGTCTGTAACAATTGCAGTATTTTTATATTCATCAAGATGCTTTGAATATTTTTGAGAATGAGAAATCACTCACTCGGCAAGGAATTCTACAGTAACCAAACTTACCCCAAGCCTTCCCACGTTTCCTTGTACTGGCATGAGCAGGGAGAATGATAGAAAAGGAGGGATCTTGAACTAACATTTATTCATTGAGAGCACTTTGCTTGCATTATTGCATTTGATCTTCAGACAGCCCTGTGAGGAAAGCATTATTATTTCATCGTCCTCCGAATGAGGAAACTGCAGTTCAGAGGGGTTAAGTTATTTGCCTGAGGTCTTACATTATGGCTTATACGGTACCATTCTCAGCTATCAAAATCAGCTGCTATAAATACTGTATAAGAGAAGAAAATAGGTCTGTGAGTGCCATTTAAAAGCCACTCTGACCGGAGAAATTGAGTGGCAATAGAATATGTTTAGAAAAATAGCATAGGAAGCAGGAAATTCTTCAAACGCTGCAGTATACGGAAGATGAGAGTGCAAGCTTCAGAATCAGATTGTTGGTGTTTTATGTTCTTGATCGAGTTATTAATCCAATGTCCTCCTCTAATCAATGGACATCTGACTCCTGTCTCCCTGATGCACGGTATAATATACACAAAATATACGTCATAGTGCCTCTCACACTGTAAATTCCTAGTTCACTATAGCTACCATGTCTTGATCCTTGTAACCATTTGCATCATTATTATCACTCTCTTATCTTGTAACTAAGTGATATAAAAGAGGAAAATTTTAGCTGTGAAATCTGTTTTTCCGGAAACTTTATGGTTAAAATGCATGAAAGGTAATGCTAAGAAAATCTTGTCTCCAAGGATGTTCCCAACAGAATGATTCCAGTGGTAGTTTTATGGGGCAAAGATGTATTCAGCTTCCAAAGGGGATAAGAGCCAGGCTAGATTTAGCCAACAGTGACATCTGAAACCTAGGAAAGAACAAAAATAATTTACCAATTTATGTTACAGAGATTGTGGACTAGAAACATTCTTGAGCTCTGTGGCTGAATGATAAGATGACTTGATTGGAACTGTGTATATTCACAATCCAGGCAGCCACACTGCCGTGGAGGTGCTGTTTCTGAAAGGCATATCCTGCTGTGGAATGAATCAGTCTTCTCATCTTCACAAACATTTTTCTGCTGAGGTTATAAAAAATCCAAGAGAGAAGGTGACTCCATTTCTCTGGATGTTCACCATGCTCCTTGAAAAAGGGGCATTCGCATTCCACCCCTCTTAATGGAGCCATGGAGTCCCCCACTGTGACCCTGCTGGGGACCCTCTTCCATGTAACAACACATCTCTAGACCAGTCCAGTTCTGAAAAGATCTTGCACCCAAGATAACTCTTCTTCTCCTTATTAAAGTCAACAGTATGGGTTAAATAGATGGAAGTGGGAATCTGATTCTAGAAACAAATCCATGACAGCAAAATAGAACTTCAAAGAAAACAAAATGACAAAGTGAGGTTATTTATCAAGCATGGAAGGTTGGCCTTTGAGTGGCAAAGTGTGCAGAGACCATGTCCTATAATGGAATCAAATTCCTTAAAGGGCACCTGTGGGAATCCAACAGCACATAAAAGTAAAATAGAGCTGAGAGCCAGAAGTGATGGGAAGATGACCTGTGGCCCCCAGGCATAACTTCAGTCTAAGGAAACATTTTATTAGCTTGAGATAAAAAGAACAGCAAGTGGTTTTCTCTCTTTTACTCCCATTCTCACCACCTGAGAGTATAAACAATACCTGTGGACAGTGAAATTCAACAGAAATGTTTAATTGTTTGGAAGAACATAATTGAATCATGTGCAGCAATGTAATAAAGGTGGATATAAATGTGATGTGTCCCTAGATATGAAAGGAAGAAAGGAAGCATATTATTGACATAAAGAGACGGCGCTAGCATCAGACAGTCTAGGACTGAATTCCATTCTATCACATAATGACAATGAGCCTGCAGGCAAATCGTTTAACTTCTGTCATCCTCGGTTTTCCCAATCTGCAAAATGGAAATAACATTAATACCTATATCATGGGAACAGGATAAAGAAATATGGTCCTCTCCTTCCTTGTGAGTGTTTCTAGTGTTCAGAGTATGTTTCATTATTTCAGAAATACCTTATAGAGTGTCTGAAACATTTAAAATGTACAGAGTAAGTTGTTTCCTTAATGCAACTACTGAATTGCACTAAATTTTCCTGTTATGCACCCAAATTCATATATTACTTAATGACAGAATCAAGGAGCGTTTACATAATCTATGAAAGATTATTTAGTGAAAAGCATAAAAATTGCAAATCAAATCTCATATAACAAAGAGATAATGAAAACCTATACATTAAAAATAGTTTAATATGGAAAAGTCTAATGGACACTCTAAATTCACTTTGCTCCTTCGTGTTATTAGCTGTGTAAAATTAGGCTGTCAAATATTGCTTTATGAATAGTCAGTAAGGAAGAAGAAGAATCGCCAGGGACAAATCACTGTCATTCACAGAAGACTACCTGGCAGTCGAAGAATTAAGTTCACTCTTCAGGGCAAGCTCTCCTCAGCTGTTATAAATATGCTGAATGCCCCTGTCAGCAGACTCAATAAAGAAGCCGCCTTCACCAATATGGTGTTTGGAAGGAGCAGTCTGTTGCTCAGAGGGAAAAGAAACAAAGACATTTTGTTTCCAATTATTGTCACTTTGCCTCTTAGTTCAGCTGAGCAGTTTCATGACCAGGAAGACAGAAAGGATTCTGAACAGCAGAGTAACTAAACAAAAGCCCTCTAATTAGATGACACTTGACTAAGGGCAGAGGGCTCCTAGAGTCTACTTTTAGAGCAAGTTGTCCCTACACGGAGTCAGTCACTTAGCACTCAGGGGTTGGAAAACATGTTTGCATTTGCCAGCTACTCCACTGCCTCTCTCTGAACTGCATGGAAACCTGAGCTGTCTGTGAATTTTCTCAGAGGCTCACTGATTTAATCATTGCAAAATGTCATAAAAATAAATAAAGGTCTTTGTGATATCCAGTGCCTTGTATAGGTGGTATAGAGTAGCAGTTTCTCGATCCGTTTTTCTGGCTGCTGTCCTGATCAATCCCTAGAATAATTCAAGGATTCTCAAATTTACTTATTCAGTGTACAAGTTACCAGAGATCAGGAAGTGATTTAAAGGCTGGGTTTAGAAAAATCTCAGAATTTTCTTTGTCAGGTCATGATAGTAGATCTCTGTGATTGCTAGTGGAGCTTATCTTCACCTTTCCCTTTAGTCTTCATTCTGAAATCACAGAACCACCTAGAACTCTCAGGCCTAAGCATCACCCGGGGCTAGGATAGAAATGAATGACGATACCTCACCAAAAGTTCTCTATGAACTAATGAACAACTGAAAGTTACTTTGTCACAGAAATCAGGACACAAAGCACCCATGACCACACAGTTATTTGTGAACAGTATGGCTGTTGTTCTAGAATCTTCTGTTAGGAACCACAGAGCTGTCACCTACTTTGGGAACTGGGAATTCCTGGAGGCATCTGTGAAGTAATCAAATATTTTCATATCCAGATTCAAAGAAAGCATTGTTAGTAGACTGAATAAACAACTCTTGCACATCAGTGTATTTTCAAAACGTATGCAGAGACTAACAAACTGGCCAATTTATTTCAATTATTTCTGAAAGCATAGTATATACTCATTGTTGCCTATTTTTTGCCATAAATTAATACTAACAGTTAAACTGATAGCAAGATAAGGAGGGACTTGAAAGATTGTTGATAGTCAGATAAGATCCTCTTATTCAAAGAGATGAGAAGCGTTTCACTGAGAAAACAGTGAACCTGGTAAACATCCAAATGGATAGAAAAAAAAAGTTCCAGCTACAAAAATGTATGTAGACCTTCAAACTACAGAAGAAATCTAGCACTACTAAAGCTTATTCTAGGTGCCTAAAATCTGTCTACTTTCATACGACAGCATTCTGTTGAAAGTGCACTTATTCATGTCACTCTCTAATTAGCCCTTTGATATTTTTCTCCTTATTATTCCTTTGGGTGACAGCTAGTTCTAAACCCCAAATCTGCTGATCCCCTGGCACATAGCATATATTCTATGACTTTCAGTCAGCCATTACTCTTGTTTATTCATTCTTTTCATTTTCTTTATCACCTTCTATCTGTAGAGACATTATTTATAGATGGGAAGATTATGCTGATATGCTGGGAATTTTTTAAACATTTATCTTGTAATAGGGGAAATGGTCTATACATTCTAATACCAGAATACATTTGCCAAGTCTGAATCCATTCACCAAGCTGTATAGAAGGTACAATCTAAACATTCACATCTCAGTAAGACAAAATATGTCCCTCTACTAATAATGGCTTTCAACAATGACCAGGGTCATACGGAGCCCCAATATATAAAAATGAACTATCAGCTCCCTAAGAGCAGAAATTTAGTCCTTTTCCTAAACTTCATCCTGTGTCACTACTATGAAGCATAATAATTTCTATATCATATAAATTTTTGAGTTTTTGAGTGAATAATAAATAAATGAGCAAGTGAATTTATGACTTAAGCAAATTAGTGACTCAACAAACTTACTTTGGCCTGAATTAATTAGCTACACAGTGAAAACAAGATATAATTTAAAGTAGGGAAGAAGGAGCTTTAGGATCTATGTTCTTATCATCTCTTCACCAAAGTCATTGAAAACAAATATACAATCCAAGGTAAAATTCTGCCTTCTTTCTGTGTAAACATTGCTTCAGGGTAGGTCTCCCAAGAAGAGCACATACACCATCAAACTTGTCTTGTGATGAAAATTTTAGAATTGAACTGAATCATAAACTAAGACAAATCCATAACTTTTCTCCCTTTCATTTTTCTGTCAAAAATGTTTGTTAATACTTCCAAAATTTTGCAGAAGCCAGCCACAGGATTACCTTTCTTGGTCACTCTAATTTACTAAAGCATAAGATCCACAAAGACAGGAATCTTTGAATGCTTCGTTCAGTGATAAATCCCAACTACCAGGATGATGTCCAGCGTATAATAGACACGGAGTCATTATCTGTTGCATTTGTTCCTACTGCATCTACCTCATTTACACACACTCTAGCCTCTACTGCCTTGGGCCACTGAGAGATTCTCAATCTCTACTTATTCCTTGTTGTTTGATACTTTATTTTCCAAATTATATTTTCTTCATTTTTTACTTTTTAAACAAGAACATTATAGTCAATACAGTGAAGACATTTAGTCATTTACTAGACTCTTAGTTGTTTTTTATTTAGGTGTTCAACAGTGACACATTGAAAGGCTACAGCACAGAGTGACAGAACAAAAATTTAAAAATCCCTAGCCCTAACTAAGGCAGATTTTGGTACTAAGGAAGTGGGATCACTGCTGTGACTTTACCTGGCCATGTGATTCAGGAGCATTGGGAACCGGTTTGCAGGAAAATTTTGGAAAGGCTGCCAGCTAAAGAAGCAGTCCTGGAAGGTATAAATTGAACTTGTTGGGATATTCTGGTCAGAGCTCGGAAGACCATAATGATAATAGAAATGCAGCCAATAAAAAACAAGGTTCAAAAGGTTTCAGTTAAGAACAAAGAATCCATTGACTGTTGGACTCCAGACTGTGTACATTATGCTTTGGTAGAAAATTTGTTTGCATTTTGCTTGTGTTCAGAGACTTTTCAAGAGACTGAGATTAAGGGCAGTAGACTAATTAATCTTGCAGAACAAATTTCAAGTCAGCTAAGGTTGAGCAGGTGGCATGGCTATTGTTGTGGCTGGCTTCTATGAAGTTTTGGAAGCTTTAACAAACATATTTGACAGGAAAATGAAATGAAAAAATTATGCTTTTGTCTTAGTTTATGATTAAATCCCATTCTAAGATTTCACAATAAGACAAGTTTGAGGGTGAATGCACTCTTCTTGGGAGAGCTACCTTGAAACAAGATTTATGTTGAGAATCAAGAGCAAGAACCCAACAGAATAGTTTGAAAAGTTTCAAGTTTGAACAGCAAAAATGCTCAGGAAGTTATGGCCTGCAAAGATAGAGTAGAGGAGAACTGGGTTGTTGAGAAGAAACTAGATAAGAAAAAAGATGGCCTAAAGACATCACAAGAACCAACAGAACTCCACCCTTTGCAGCCTTGAAACTTTAAAGATGAAAGACTTGAGAAGAAAGTCCCAGAGCACACGTTCCCAGGACTTGACCCCTAGAGCCAAGGGAGATTAAAGCCTGGCTACTGCTTCAGCTGGCAGCAGACCTTGGTGTCATCCACGTGGTGAGGGTTTTAAGAGCATGAATAACGCAAGAGTTGTGGGATCAGGAAGACATCTACTCAGATTTCAGAGGAAAGCCTGGGAGGTCAGACAGTGTGCCCCCGTGAGGGTGGTATGTAAAGCTATTGCTGTGAAGCTAAAGATGCAGCAGAAACCCTGGAAGGTTGGGGGATTCGGGAATGTGGATCATCTGAGAAAAGTTACAAGGAATGAGGAAAGCCAGCCCAAAGCAGAAGTCATAGGAGCTAGAACCAACTAAATGCCATACTGGCAGAGCCACTCAAGCCCTTTGGAGTTCACATCTTGCCACAGGTTGTACCAGATGCTAAATTTGAAACTGTGGGACATAATGTTTGCACTGCTGGATTTTGGTCTTGCTTTACTCTAATTCCTTTCTAATCTTCTATTGTATCTTTTGAAACAGAACTATTCATCTTGTGCCATTTTATGTTGGAAGTGATTAACTTTCTTTTTATTTATCCGGGGGCTCAAAGCTAAGTTTATCCTAAATCTCAGAGAAGATTTTTGACTTTTCAAAAATACTGAAACTGTTATCACTTTGGCAACTCTGAAATTCCTTCTGCATAAAAGTATGTGAATGAGTCTTTTGGGGATCATGGGCAGAATGTTATGGCTTGTGTTTTGATGCCTGCCTGCAAAGTTTCATGTCATCAGGTGTGGGTTTTTAAAGATGGCTGTGGTAAGGTGTGTGAATGTGAATTAAAAGTGTGATACTGTCATTAAAGGTGTGGATAATAACAGCCCCACCCTGGCAATGGGTGGCACCAATCAATGGGTTCATAGCCTGGATGGACTATAAGGGGACAAAAAGAAGTGCTTTTGCTGTTTTCTAACGTATGCCTGCCACACCATAAACAGTTTCTCCTCTGTGATGTCTCTCTGCCATGTGCTACCTTGCCTTAGAGCCATCTGACTATGGACTAAAATCTCTACAAACTATGAGTTGAAATAATCCTTTCTTCCTTTATCTTATGAATGTCAGATATTTTGTCCCAGTTATGAGAAAAGTAACTAAGGCAATATCAAAGTAAGAGAGTGGAGTCATCATACTTATGGGAGTAGTAACATTTTATTTTTGCATTTTTTTTGAGATAGGGCTTTGTTATGTAGTTGAAGCTAGCCTTGAACTCACTATGTAGTCCAGGCTAGTCTTGAACTCGTAGATATCCTCCTAACTCAGCCTCCTAACTGCTGAAATTACAAGCGTGTGCCACAATGCCCAGAAGTAGTTACATTTTGTGAAGCACTTTTATACGCATCATTCAGAAAAAGAAACAGAGGATCATAGAGACTGACTTCCTCAAAGTACCCTGGCTAATAAAAATTTGACTCTTCCCATACTACTCCTCTTTAGACACTTGCTTTCTATCTTCACTCGAGCTGCAAATATATATATACCTAGAGTTGTCATCTTAGGTAGTTAAAAACAAATACTAACCAGAGACAAAGATACCTATCATATCTGGCACTCTTCATGGCTGTACAAGTGCTTTAGCCACCAAATGAATTATTAAAGTGAAAGACTGCAGAACAAGACTTAATCTCTTAGAAACAAGGCCTCCAGTGAGACTAATCTATATGTAGTAAAAATTGGAAAACTGTACAGAAGGTAAAGAAGTATGTAATCGCATAGGTAGACTATCTTTCAAAAGGAAAGAGATCATTGTAATTCTGCGTGGATGCACACCCTCCAGACCATGCGGCAGCTGCTTTCGAGACCTCTGTCACACTCTGTTCTCTGTGTCCCTGAAGTCAGTGGGGGAAGAAGGGCCTGTGTCTCTTCTCACTAATCATCTTTGACATCCAGTTGGCACACCCATCAGAGAGAGTCTATTTGTGGCTTTCTAGGTCAGCTCTGCACTGTACAAGGAGAATGTCAGTATTTATAGGTAGCCTAAGGTTGTAATTAGAGATACTTTGCATAGTCTGGGGAGCTCTGGGATACCTGTGCTTTTCCTGGGACTCAATTTGCACTTGGGTTTCTTTGTCCTCTGAGGAAGATAGAATCAGCTTGAAATAAAAAATAAAAAATAAGCAAGCTTTAGAATTCTTCATGTGCATGGGTCCTTCTATTACCCTGAGAAGAGTCCTAGTATTATTAGTAATATTAGTCTTTTATTACATTTTCCTTTGTGTCTACTGGCACTTTGCAGAACTGACTAAAGGTGAATTAAACTGAAGAAATATTAATTTGTCCTTAATGGAATACATTTGTGTAGATTTCAGGTTTTTAGCTACATAGTTTGATGATTGCTAAAAAGGTTGTCCAGGTAGTAAGTGGAAGAGATCAGACCCTAATATCAATAATAAGTCTGAAGATGGAAGAAATTTTGTAATGCATCGATAATCAAATATTTTTATAAATGCTGGTAAAGAAAAAAAACTCAATCACATGTTTCTTCTCTCTGCAGAGAATGATTATCACAAAATTGTTGCCAATGATCATGCAGTAAAGATGCAAGTAAAAATATACTATTGAGATATGTGAGGCATTTATCCAATAAAATTAATGTGCTGTTTCTCTAGACTTTGTAGCATTTGCCACATTTTCAATACTTATGCTCTGTTTTTTTTTAGTTTCAAGTAAAAATTTATTTAGTTTTGATAATTTCATAGTATTTTTCTTTAAAAGGATCCAAATATTTCATAAGCTTCAGCCCCTATGAAACTTGAGCTTGGTTTTGTTGGAGGAAGATTTTTAAAAGAAAGGTTAATGATGTATTCTACAGACATGAGTTTAGATATTCTCACAACCATGCAAGGGAACTCTCTACCTATATGCAGAGGATGAAATTCACCTGGAGACAAAGGAATATTAATACATTTCTTGCTTTAGTACTTTAGAATCAGATATGTGACATGATGTGATAACCCAAGTTTGGCTTCCTTAGGCTATCACAAAAAATACAGAGGAAATTTTTAGGAAAGTTGCTCTCCACAGATCTGCTTTTCAGTGGTAAGGATACTGGACCACTCAGTGGGCAAATGATTCAGAGAGAAGCTGAATAAAAAGCTCTGGGGAAGCCTCAGGGAATTACTGTGAAAGACTACCAGAAGTAGGATACCTTGTATTATTTTTAAAGTTTTAATTTTGTAAAATTTTTATCGGTACATGTTTGTAGTACATCATGATTGCATCCATCATGGGAAGTTAGTATTTGTACAAGACACTTGTCAATGTCTTTTTTTAGTGCACTCACCCACATGATGATCTAATTCCTCATAGGGAATTGGTGCATGTACATAACACTTTGTAATCTCTCTCCCCTTTTTTTAGTTAATCTCTTACCCTCATCTTCCTCCACCATCCTTCTATCTTTCAGTTCCCTTCCCTTATGCCAAAGATTCATCTTGCAATTTCCTACTATCTATTCTTTATTTTATACTTTATTTATATACCTGGGTTCTCATGCAAGAGATACCATGTGATATTTAAACTTAAGCGTTGTGATTTACTTCACTTAACATTATGTTCTCACTATATATCTATTTTCCTACAAGTGACTCCAGTTTATCTTTATGGCAGAGTAATAATTCATTGTATATAAATACCACATTTTCTTTATCCATACATCTATTGATGGACATTTAGTCTGTTTCCAACATTTAGCTATTATGAGTTGTGCTGCTATAATATAAACATGGGTAAGCATATATTGCTATAATGGTATTTTTACTTCTTTCAGGAAGACACTTAGGAGGGGATATTTGAAACCCATATTGAGCAAATCAGTGGTGACAAGGAGCTGAGAAGCATTCTATTGGAGCTGTTCACCCATAGGGAGCTAAGAGATGAATAAGATCTACTGCTGACAGCAGAAATTCTCTGTGAAGATCCATGGGAGTCATATCCCACAAAGGGTATCTTGGTCACTTGTAGAGATTTTTTTGTTACTGTGTTACTTACTGGGTTATTGAGCAAGGATTTTAGATACTCTTCAAATGTCAAGCATTCAAGCTTAATAAAGGACCATTCTATGCTTTGCACTGACTTATAATGTTCCATTAGATATTGACATTGAATGAAAACACAATTTATCAAGTCCTGCTATATAAACACAAAGTAATTTTGTGTAGTTTTAATATACAGTGAATTTTATGTCATACAAATCATGAGAATTTGTTTATACCTTCTCCAAGACTCCTTTATCTCCTCAAAATATTACAACCTTCTTGGCAAAGCAGAG
>RJWM01024715.1:13776-30464 GCA_004363535.1 Dasyprocta punctata | reverse complement strand
ACACCAGCACCCTCGGGCCAGGGCAGATGCACCACGAGGGTAGAGCACAGCCAGCCGGAGCCCGCGGTCGGTCACCCTGGCCTGGATGCCATGGGCACTGGGTCCCCCTGGAGGCCACCACCTGTCACACTCTCTGGTCGCTCCCCGCACTGGCCTGGCCTCGGGTCTCCTAGGGCCGTCACAAAGCACGAGGAGCCGGATGCTTAAACAACAGAGATCCGGGCTGGGCTGGGTGGTGCACACTCAGAGGCTGAGACACGAGGGTTGCAATTTAGCGATTTAGTGACCCCTGGCTTGGAATAGGATTTCTTTTAAAAGGAGCTGGACAGCAGTGTGAAGAAGGCTCTGGGTTTGATCCCTGGTGATGTACAAAGCAAAGCAAAGCAAAGCAAAGCCGAGCCTCCCTGTTCCCCCTCCAGGAGCCTGGGGTCCGATTGCCGCGTCTATGGGGCGAGCCTGTGGGAGGGGCCGTCCCTGCCTCCCTGGCGTCTTCTGGTCTGCGACAGGGCCTGGCGGGGTCTCTTGGGCTCGGGGCCCCAGGCTTGGTCTCCGTCCTCACAGGGCCTCCCACCCGCTGCCCTTGGCGTGTCTGTCTGGCCCGGTCCCCCTTTTATAAAAGCACAGCCGTCTCGGATGAGGTGACCCCTGAGCTCCCTTAGCGATCGCCTCTGTGAAGAGCGGCATCAAATCAGTCCCTGTCTGAGGCCCGAGGCTTCGAGCTCGCTGTATG
This sequence comes from Dasyprocta punctata, assembly GCA_004363535.1. NCBI lineage: Eukaryota > Metazoa > Chordata > Mammalia > Rodentia > Dasyproctidae > Dasyprocta > Dasyprocta punctata. The sequence goes on along the minus strand of RJWM01024715.1, from coordinate 29,734 downwards.
CGCTTTGGGGACACAGTGAGGCCCCAGCCCAGTCCCTACGACTCCTCGCGCCGTGCTCAGCCTGACGCAGGTTCTATGCCAGGACGCACAGGACAGACTCCCGGGCCACCTCCCCTGCTGCTGGGTCCTGATGCTGGGTTTGGCCCAGGCCAGGCTGCTCTGTTCCCTCCGGGGCCTCCGGTTCCCATGGGGAGAGTGGGGCCCTTCTTCCCCTGTCTGCTGCGGGCAGGGGAGCCCCGTGTCTTAGACCCGCAGGGACCCCAGGCCTCCCCTCCCACCCCAACCTTGGTCCCCTGATCAGACTCAGAGCCTCCTCCAAACTCAGGGCTCCCGTGGCTGGAACCCCCACCCCTGTGTCCTACCGGTCACGTGACACATGAGGGTCAGTGCAGGGCCCCTGCTGCAAGGCCCCGCCCACCCTGTCTGCTGGAGAGGACACTCGGCCGTGCTCAGTGGGCTGGTGATGTTTTATAATCAGCTGCCTTCCAGGGACACGAATGAACCCAGGAACTAATGTGTGTTTCCCACAGTGGCACGCGCCAGGCCTGCCGGGGGACCCGAGTCATTTCCACATCTATACTCGCCCTTTTCATTCTTTCTGGCCTCCCCAAAGCTGGCCTTGAAATTACTGTGTAGCCTAGTCTGGCCTTGCTCCTACAGTGATTCTCGTGCCTCAGCCTCCCACATGCTAGGATTACAGGCGTGGGCCACGTGCTTCTCTGTCAGCCTCGACCGGATTAGATTCATCCTGTTCCTGGAACTCTGTGGCTTCTCCACGTCGGCCCATAGGACGCGGATGTTCACCCCTAAAGCCAGGTCCCACAGTGGCGTCTCGTCACTCTTTACCTGTAGCAGGTGCTGGTCACGCAGCACCCCTGGGTGCCTGACACCAGCACATGTCATTTGTGAGAGCTCCCTGCCCCTTCCTTCAGCAGCACAGCTGGGCATTGGCAGCCTGACCCTCGAACACCTGGCAGGCAGCATGAGTGACCAGACGAGATGACCCTCCACAGCCCCCCAGCAGGCCTGTCTGCCCCCGAATCATCACTGCACCCCACAAGCAGTGAGGGATTTTGCAGGCTGGCTCCAAGATCTCCCCGACCTTGGGAACTGGGATGTAGCAGGATGCTAGGCTAATTTATAGAGAATCAAATAGCATGGCTCAGATCTAATCTTGAAGGAACCGTTGCTGGGTTTTTTGGCTTTTTTGTTGGTTCGTTTGTTTTTTGTTTTGATACAAGGTCCCTTAATGTAGTTCAGGCTGGCATGCTGGGGCCCACCTGTAAGCGCAGCACTTGGGAGGCTGAGGCAGGAAGATTACCACAAGCCCGAGGCCAGCCTGGGCTATACAGTGAGTTCACGACAGACTCTTGTGTCCTGGGAGTACAGGGGTGCACTGCCGCACCTGGCCGGTGCTGCTGCCAGGTTCCAGGTTCTATTCCAGATTCTGCCGCCTGCTGGCTACACAGATAGGACAAACCATGCAAAATCGGGGTCTTTCCGCTTTCTTTCTTTCTTTCTTTCCCTTTCCCATCCCTCTTTCCCTCCTTTCCTTTCCCCTGGCAGTGTGGGGATTGAACCCAGGCCCTCTTGCGTGCTGGGCAGGCACTTCATGCCCACGCTATCCCCTGGCCCCAAACTGAGGCTGACAATGATCAAGCAACACATTTCCTAAGCACACACAGTCAGATCTGGAATTATTTCAAACAAAAAGTCTCTGTCCCAAAATAACAACTGTCACTTACGCTTCCTGAGAAAGTGAGTGCATTGTTCCCAGGGACCCTCGCTTGGCTTGGGGCGCAGAGTCTGCCCTGCCCCAGGGCAGAAAGGGGCAGCTATGCGGACGTCTGACCCGAGGGGAGGATTGCTGCTCCTGCCGCAGGGTCCCGGCCGTCAGGCCTGGGGGCTTCCTTCCCGCTGCCGGCTGACTGTGCCCTGCCCCTCTTGCAGGTGGAATCCTCAGGAAAGGCGCCAAGCTGTTCTTCCGACGCCGGCCCCAGCAGAAGGACCCGGGCATGAGTCAGTCGCACAACGACCTGCTGTTCCTGCAGCAGCCAGAGGGGGCCCGCAGGAAGGGCAAGACGCTCACCCGCATCCTGAACAAGAAGCTGCTGCCCTGGCAGCGGGGCAGGGATGCCATGAACGGGGTGCCTGGGGAGCCCTGCACGTAGCCCACCTGGCCACCTCCTTCCTCAGGAAGCCACAGGATGGGGACCACGATGCGCCCAGGACGGAGCAGGCTGCCAGCTGCTGCCTGATGCCCGCCCGCCTTGCTTGGCTTCTTCCGGCAATCAGGCTTTGGAAGGAGAAGCAGCCGGCATTTCCAGCCAGGAGCTTTGCCCAAAGAGGGCTGACGAGCCCAGTTCGCGCCCAGTGCCCCCCAACACCTGCCTGGGAGCTGGCCAGGCTCTTCTGGAAGGAGGGAATAATGGGACTTGTTGGACTGCGGCGGGGTGGGGCTGGCAGAACCGGCTTCACCCCCTCTGCCCACCAGCAGCGTGCTGGCATCCACGCCTGACTGCGTTCCTCTCCCGTGCTGTCCCCGGGCATCGGACTCATCCTCGCTAGAATTAAATGTGCACCTGGCCCAGATGACAGGGAGGTGGTGGGGTTTCTGATGCATATGAATTATGATAGGAGTGGAAATGTAGGAAGGCGTTTGCCCTTGATATGAGCCATAGAACTCGCGCACGGATGCAAACCCTGCCGGAGTCCTGGGCGTGGTTTGCTCAGCGATTCCAGGTTTACCTTGCGCCCCTCGCAGGTGGAGACGCGTGCGGCCTGCGGCGGTTCTCACGCTCTCCTCCATCACGTCAAGCTCAGGATGCCCGTGGGACCGGGGACAGGAGATTCGCTCCCCTCTGAGGTGCAGCAGACCTGGCACGGGAAATCAGGGGCAGCGAGAACCTGGCCACCAAACTCACGTGCATGGATCTTGCCAAATGTCACCGAATGCTCAAAGTGCGCCCAGGGCTGTTGTGGACATGACCTCAGGGATGCAGGGGTAACACAGCCGACTCGCAGGGACTTTACAGGGCTCTCCAGCATCCTGCTGTGAACAGTGCCCCCCGGACACATTTCAGGGTGCCCTTAGGTGGGCCCACAGTTTTTTGTCCCTCGGTAACATCAAACCTCTCTAGACGCTGGCGCTCTTTTGGCCCATTCACGGCGAGTGCTTTGCTCCAGGCCCGTGACCGTCCGCAACCCCGGGGGGACAGGCGCGTTACAGAGTGACTGTCCCCAGAGATGGCGGAGCCTCCCAGCCTCAGCCTCACTGAGCCAGACAAGGCTGGTGTGAAAACCCGGCCCCAAGCAAGGGCGTGAGATGGGGTGCTGCCTCCCGAGTGGCCCTCTGTGTACCCTAAACTCAGGCGTTGGGGAGAGAACGCCTGACCGGCAGAGAACAGGGAGAGAGTCCGCATCACGCCATTTTTCTTCTTTCCTGTTTTTGAAGGAGAGATTTAAAAAGTACACTAGAAATTTCACTTTCAAATTCGCGTCAAACAGTTCTTAGGTGTTCAGGTGATAGCAGGGGACTCCAAGATGACTTTGCAACCTCTCTGTGTTTTTTAAAATATTCTGTTCTAAAGTTCATCACTGTAAAGTTCCAAAACCCACCACGTTACCAAGTCAATTCCCAGAATTATGACCGAGGTTTGTCTCTCGGGAATGAGGGCCCTTAATCTTTTGTTGAACTTGAAGTATTACGCTGTCATGTGCTGGGCAGAACTTGTGACGTACAACAGACTCTATTTTTCCTTTTCTTCTTTTTTAGTACTGGGATCGAACCCACAGCCTTGCATATGCTAGGCAAGTGCTCTACCTCCGAACTACACTCCTAGCCCTCTAAAAAAAAATTTTTTTTTGAGACGGGGTGGGTGTACATTTTCTGGCTTTGAACTTAGCAATCCTCCTGCTTCAGCCTCCTGAGTAGCTGGAGTTAGTACCATCTCATCGAGCTAACAAGGCTTAATCCTAAGAGGATATGATGTGCTGGAATTTCACACCCTGATCGGAAATTATTTGCTACCAACCAAGCACCCCTTGTCCAAAATGCCTACGGGCCATAAGTGTTGCACATTTCAAAGTTTTTCTGGTTTTGGATTATGTGACTAGACTTTCCCCATCTGAAACCCAAAGTACTCAGAAATCTGAAACTTCATGAGCGCCCCATGCTCAGAAGTCCTCGGACTCCACATTTTGCGTTAGGGAGGCCCTGCCGATGCAGTCTTTAAGGTTTGGTTTTGAAATTCCAGTGGCTCAGTGTATTCCGGGGTGCAGCATCTGAATTTTAGGCTGCACTCCTCAAACAGAAGAAACTCTTGGAACCGTCCCATTCCTGAGCCTCCCACGCCTCTCCCCGCTGTTGATGTCCCTGTCGGGGGCCTGCTTCCCGCGGGTGGTGTGTGTGCTCCCCAGCAAGTGGCCTTCCCCCAGGACAGAGAACACTAGTGTGGTGGAGGGTGACAGGGACACAGGAGACAGCAGGTGGCCCCAGGCTGTCCTGACGCTATGAATGCCCTGTCCCAGCGTTCCTGTGGGTCTATCTGTCCATAGTGTAAGGTGTTGGCGTCAAAGTGCAAGTGGCTGAAGGTAAAGACGGGTTCAGGTGACAGTGCGTGCTAACAGTGTCATGGGTGACTCACCTGCCACAAGCTCTAGTGGCTTCAGGGTTTTTTTTTTTTTTTTTTTTTGTCTTGACGTATTTTTTTTTTGCAGATGAAAATTTCAAAGCAACTCCCCGTGCAACACGAATGCTGACACGGGTTTGTGTGTCCAGACTCGGGCACTGGCGCTGGCTGCGAGGAGCCAGCCATCTCCTCGCCTGCTTCGCAGGGGCTGCCTGTGTCCTCTGGGACCTTTAGGGGTGTGTGTGCGTTTTTATGTAGCAATGACGGAAGTTGGGACCTCTTGTTCTGGTGGAAAACCTGCTGTGAGAAGGAGTCACGCGAGCACTTTATTTTAATCACGTCTCAAGTCCAACACCAGCCCTGGATTCCTCGGCGTGGCTGCCTGGCTGGTCTCTGCCTGTCTAGACTTCCAGTTGCCTCTGCAGAAGCGAGGCTGGGGTTGTGTTCCTGTGCAGAAAGTGGGGTCCACGCGCACTGCTGCCACCGGAAAGCGGGCGTTTTCTGGGTAACATACTGGAGACTTGGGGGTCCCAACCCCCAGCATGTGCATTGGTGGACACCAACATCACATCGTGTGCTGCTGGCCGGCGGGACACAGGTCTCAGTGTGGGTGCCAAGCCTGATGCCAGGCCGTCTCCACTGCCCCAGACAGGCAGGCGGTGGAACCCCAAGCTGCAGGGCTCTCTGCCGATCCCAGACCGTGGCCCTGCTGTCCCTAAGGCTGTCTCTGGTGCCACATTCAAAGAAGATGCAGGTTCCCTGGAGGGGGTAGGCAGGGGTGTGGTGCGGTGTGGTGCGTGGGCACCGGGCTCTGTGGCGACAGCTGTCATCTCCACAGCACTTGAGACACAGGCGCCGACCCTGCACCAGGCCCAGCCAGGTCCCTCTAGAGGACTCAGGGCTGCAGTGGGAGAGATCGTTGGAAGAAATAAATATACACATGGAAGACAGCCCACTGAGTGGTTTGTGCCAAGCCCTGTGTGACCCGGGAATCCCTCGGGGGGCTCGAGGGTCTCTGAGTTAGGGTCTCTGTCCCTGCATGGGGCTCACGATCACAGCCAGCGGGCCTAAAAGAAGTGGGAAGGGGAGGCGGCTGTCCGTTCAGCCTTAGCTCTCAGGGAAAGACTTCCCTCCTGACATTTTTTCCATCACCGATGATTGAACCCATGGCCTGCGACTCAGCTGCCTCCCCCGCCGGAAAGCCAGGTCTCACTGTGTTGCCCAGGCTGGGCTCAGATCTGCAATCCTCCTGCCTCTGCCTCCTGGAGTGCAGGGATGACAGGTGTGTGCTAAAACCACACACTTTCAGAGAACGAGATGGGCCCCTCGGTGGTGCTGAATTGTGGACACTGATGCAGAGACTCTGGGCTTCAGGCCCCCAGTGGTGGAGCCTGGCACACCTTTTGGGGGACACATTTGGAGAGTGGGGTGGCGCGCAGGGTGGGGTGAAGGCCACGTGGGGATGGGGGTGCGGCTCAGGCTGCTCACCTGACCTGCAAGGGCACTGGGGCGCAGGCAGGGATGTGGTGGCTTTTCAGGACACCTGCTGTCCCGCTTGCCCTGGCAGGGGGCGCAGGTGGGAAGGAGCCAGCTCGGCCATGAATGCGACAGTGTTCCAGGCTGGGCCGAGGGCCTGCAACCTGTCCTCTCTGACCAGCTTCCCGGTCTGATTCGCTGTGGGTCCCCTCCGAGGAGCCGTGGCTCTGGCCAGCCTGTCTCCGCTGCCTGGAGGAATCCACAGTAATCTGTCTGAGATACGTGCAGAGTTAAAGACTGGCCTCACACAGTCATTTCCGTACTTTAGGGCTGCCAGCCACAGTCAGGAAGACCATCAGTAAGAGTCCATATTTTGCACATAGTCGGAATTAATTTATTTGCTAATAATCATCTCCTCTTCATCTGTGTGATAAAAATTACATTAAAAAATAAGGTAAAGATGAGCAGAGAGGTGGCTAAGGATATCTATGATGCTTTTTTTTTTTCTTTTGAGACAGGGCCTCACTCTTAAGTTCAGACTGGCCTTGAACTCACTATGTAGCCCAGGCTGGCCTCGAACTTGTGGCAATTTGATGTTTAAGCAGCGCTTCTGCCCCTGACTTTATAATCTGCAGAGTAAGCCTGCCTCGGACCGACGGTATTCTTTCCGGCCTATTTTATGGAGGGGTTGTATTGAACTCTCTCGGGCCTGGGGTGGCAGGGCGGCTGTGAACACCAACCCCGGCCCGCGCGGTGTGTGTAGGAGCCTCCGGTCGCTTTGATTCCCGCCGTGACCACCTGCGTGGGCTCGCGGGTGCTGCTGGGTAGCGTGGGCACCCAGCGGGGCCTCTTGGAGACAGAGGCCATCCCCCCGGAGAAGGGGAGGGTGGTGCTGGAGGCCTGCGCGTGTGGCGGGGGAGCAGTTGGGCCAGGACTGGGAACACGGAGGTGCTGCAGAGGGCAGGGCAGGCAGCGGAGGCCACACAGGGACCCTGGCAGAGCCTGGGGCGCTGAGCGGGGCCCCCGCGGGAGCCCGGGCTGCTCGTCACCAGCCTAGACAGGTGTCCGTCTGCGGGGGTGCCCGGGGCCCTGTCCCGCCGCCGCGGAGGACGCGGCGCGCCTCTGCTTTCTGCCAAATAGCGCCGGAACCCTGCCGGCTGCCGACCGAGGAACGGGGGCGGCCTCGCCCCGGCTTCTCACCGCGCTAGCAGGCAGCGCCGTCTCCGGAGCCCCCGGCCCCTGCCTTCTCAGGGGGCTCCCCGCGGCTGCTCCCCGGCGAGGCGGCGGCGGCGTGGACCCCGAGCCACAGCCGGGCCCGGACCCCGTCTCGGCCCTGCCCGCGCCCCCTGCCGCCGGGACCCCGGAAGCCGCGCGGCGCGATCCGCTCCGCAGCCCGGCAGGGGCGGCGCCCAGGCCTCCCGGAGCGGCCACCGGGACGGGGCGCGGGGCACCGGCGGGGGACCCCGTGACCCCGGCTGGCGGCGTCCGCGATGCCCCCGCTGCCCGCCGCCCGGCCCGCACTACAACTCCCACGATGCCGCGCCGCCGCCCCGCGGCTTCCGGTGCTGCGCAGTTTCCGGAGCGGATCGCAACCCGGAGTCCGGATCCGGCCCGCTCGGCGCCGTCCCGCGCAGGTAGAGCCCCGGCCGCCGCCCCGCCGCCCGCGCCCGCCGCCCGCGCCGCCCCCCAGCCCGCCGCCCGCGCCCCAGCCCCGCCCGCGCCCGCGCCCGCGCCCGCGCCCCGCTCCGGCCCCGCGCCGCCGGTTCTTTGTCACCGCGCGGCCGCGGGCGCCGGCGATCGGACTCAAAACCCGGCTGGATTTCCGGAGCCGCTCCGGGATCGCCCCGCGCGCCCGCGCCCGGGCCCGCCCGCCGGCCCCACGGCCCCCGCCGCGCCCACGCCCGGGCCGCCACGCGCACCGCCGGCCGGGATCGCGTCCAGGCCGCTGCCCACTCGGGCCCGGCGTCCACCCCCTGCGCGGGGCCCGGCCCGGCACCCACGCCCACCGCCCACGCCGGGCCCAGGGGGCCGGCGACGCCCACGGCCGCCTGGATGTCGTTGGTCCCTAGGCCGGGGAGACAGACGCGGGGTGCCCACGCGAGGATTCCTGCACCCCAGCCCTTTTGGGGTGTAGAAAAGGAGAGATGGGGTGGTGGGGTCCCCAGGACCCCTTTGCTGATTACTTTCCTAAATGTTTTGGTGGCAGAGGTGGGGAGTGGACAAGCAGGTGGCCTGTGCCCTTGCACTGGGAGAGGACAGACAGGTGGGTGTAGGGCCCTGTGTGGCCCCAATGACCTGGGGGTGAGTTTTGACCCCGGATGGAGAGTGCTCGCCCCTGGCAAGTGCTTCCTGGGCGCTGCCTCTGTGCAGCCCCCAAAGTGCCCGGCCTTTTCCACACCCTGGAAGTGACCCCCACTGGGACCAGGTGGCTGGACTTGGGGGCAGCATGCGTGTGATGGGGACACGTGGACCCGTGCCTGGGCGGAACCTTCAGAACCCACGATTGCTAGCCATCCCTGGAACCGGGGTCCGGCAGGTGGGTGTGGAGGGCCCAGCCTGGCCTCCGTGTTCCCAAGGGTGACATCCGGAAGGTGACCTGGCTTTGTGACTGACCGAAAGAGGTGATGAGGACCGTCCTCCTCGGAGACGGGTGATGCCGCAGCGTTCCTGGGTGACAGAGCCCCCACCCGTGGCCGGGTTTTGTTCCAGCCCCGCGCTGTCACCTTCTCCGTATTTTCTCTGCTCCCTCTGGCTCCCAATCGCGGCCTCCCAGGGAGCCATTCAGACGCGGTGGGTTAGACTTGGGATTTTCAAAGGGAAACACTCCAAATTCTCTTTTTTATAGTTTTTCATGTCTGATTCCTATTTTGCAAAAAAGAAAAGAGAAAAAAAGAAAAAACATCTCCAGCCAAGAATATATGAGTGCGTTCCGTTTGGGAAGCAGCTGTGACCCTTACTTCCCCAGGATACAAATTAATAAATGAAGAGATCGCTACGACTGCAGGAGACTGAGACCGGCTTCTTAGGGTCCCTGGAATTCGGGAGGAGCCCTGTTCACTCAGACACAGCTCCCTAGCATTTTTCTGGGTGTCATTATCTGCCCCAAAGGCCAGGAAAAGACAGACTTTAGGGCGGATCGCAGCCGCTTCGAGGGTTCCGAGCAGTGTGGACGGCACCCGTGCGGCTCCCCGAGGCGTCTGTGTGTATGGGGTCACCCGTGCTCCCAGCTTGCGCTAGATAAATACATGCTGAGCCCCTAGCCTGTGCCTCACGCTGCAGCCGCCCCAGTGTTCAGACAGGTGGGACAGGCAGTGTAGACAACAAGCAGAGAGTGTGTTAGGTGACAAGGTGACTAGGAAGGCAGGAAGAGGGGGCAGGGGCCCCTGGGCATGGGCAGGGATCAGGAGGGGGTATTGGAGTGGAGCCTCGCACAGGCTGGGGGTCTGTTGGTGGAGATCAGGGTGAGCTTGACCCAGGCAAGCGCAGGGCTCCTGGGGTGGAACCTGGCGGGTGTACAGGGCGGGGCAGGCAGCGGCAGGGGAATGCCCTGGGGGCTTCCAGCACTGAAGAAAATGAAGGAGCTGTTCAGGGACCAGCGGCAGCCGGTGACAGGAGGTGCGGCGCCCTGGCCCACCCCGAGGCAGCTGGACACTTGTGGGGAGGCCCTGGCCAGTGGAGGGTGCAGAGCAGGCCCCCTGGGTCTCCTGTTTGGGAAGCCCTTGCCTGCCCTGTGGGGCTGTGGGCGTGGCCTGGCCTGGCCTTCACGCTGTCCACTGTCCACTGTCCGCGCGCAGGGGGCTGGCACCCACCTCTGATGTGTCCCCAGCCTTGGAGTGGGTGTGGCCCTGTGGTGTGTGTCCCTGGCCCCTGAGTTGCATGACCCCGCAGCTCGGAGGGCCCCTGCACACCCAGCCCTGCCGTTGAGAGCCCCGAGATGGCCCTCCGCCGCCGCAGGTGTGGGCTGCAGACGACAGCCCGGCTCATCTAGGGGCTTTGGTTCCGACAGATTCATTTCCCAGGGTGGCCGGGATTTATTTTAGGAGCCGATATTTACAATACACTGCAAGTTCCGTCCTCACCGCAGTTTGAACGAGGGGCGAAGAGGGTGCACTGTCCACTTTGATGGGTGGTTGCCGAGGCCCTGGTGGCTGCAGAGGTGGACGCGCCGGTTTGGGGGGCTTGGGGGGCCTTTGGGGATAGTGCCACGTGCAGGGGCGGGGGACAGGAGCCCGCCAGGCTGTCCCTTGAGGGGGCTGCGGACACAGGAAGGAGCCGCACAGCTGAGGAGTGCGGCAAGGAGCACCCAGGAAGGAAGGGGCCCAGGGTGGGACGGGGGTGTCTCTGTCCTGTGTTGACACAGGGCAGGGGCCTGGGGGACAAGGGGATGTGTCCCCACGGGGCACTTCGGTGGGGCTAAGCGGCTGCCTCGTCCCCACCCAGGGCAAGCCTGAGACAGGACACCAGCCATCCCGGTCTGCAGCGGGGGTGAGATGTGCGGCCAAGCCCCCCGTGAACCCTCTGTGCCTGCTACAGTGCGGCGTGGTGGGGTCCTCGGTGCTGCAGAGGAGTGGGAAGGAAGGGCCCCCCCGGGAAATTCGGTGTTCCCACGTGGCGTGGGAGGGGCATTGGGGTCGGGTCTTAATGATTAGATAGGAGTTTGACAGACGGGGAGAGGGTTTCTGTGGTGACTTGTTGCCTGTTGCTTCGACAGAATGCCCCGGGCTGGGTGAGTTTAAGGAGCAAAGTGTTATCCTCTCAACTCTGGGGAGAAGGGGCCCGCACCTGTCCCCCAAGCTCCCTGGAGGAGCAGAACACCAGTGCTGCTTTGCACCCTGTTAGACACAGGCGTGGGGACCTTCGTCCCCATGGGCCTCCCATGAGGGAGCGCCAGTCCTTGTGCCGAAGCCCACACTGCCTCGGTTTCCCTTTTTATATGGTAGAAGACACGGCTTTCTCTCCTCCTAAAGAACCAAAATTAAAATCAAATCCAGATGCTGGGTCTCGGATGAAGCTAAGAAGTTCAGAAAGAGAACAGAGAAAAAATTTTAAAACAAATAGCACTAGCCGGGGAAGGTAACACATGCCTGTAATCCCAGCAGTTGGGAGGCTGATGCAGGAGGATTGTGGCAATTTGAGGCCAGCCTGGGCTGCACAGTGAGACCCTGTCTCAGAAAACAAAACAAAACAAAACAAGTCCCAGCCAGGAGATGCCGGATCATGGCTGATAAAGCGGCCCTGCCGGAGGGTTTGGGTGGAAGTCACACACTGGCTTTGCTGGGCCGAAGGAAATCAGACCCAGCAGCTCGGGAGCTGGACGCCGCCTCCAGCATCCTGCATACAGAGGGAGAGTGAGGGTGCCAGCGCCCAGGCAGCCCGCGTGCTGGGAGGTCTGAGACACCCGGGCCTTGCGGAGGAGCCACAGTGGAGCGAGGCCCGGCAGGGTCCAGGCAGGCTCAGACTGCGCCGTCGGGCCTGTGGCTGCACGGGGAGGGGCAGCGCTGCGGGTGGAGACGGCCTCGGAAGTGCTGTGGGTGGTGCCAGCAGCGGCCTGGGGTTTAAACAGTCAAGGAGACTTGGAAAGTATAGTCCAGGAGGTTGGGTACAGATGGGGAAACTGAGACCCAGGGAGGGGTGGCAGCTGATGGCTGGATCCCAGCAGAGGCCCAGCGTCTCTGCGGGTCACAACCCCAGGGGGATCTGCTTCTTCCTGCCCCCAGGTCCTTTGCATCTTGTCACCAAGGCCAGTATCCATCGGGGGAGGTGTCCCCTCCCGTGTGGACAGAAATTCCTGGGCCTCAAGCAGTGCTGGCTCCTGAGCACTTGAGATGCGGCCGCCGAGTGGGGAGAAGCTGGAAATGTACCCCGGATTGCCACTGGGAGCGAGAGACATTGCTCACAAATTCTTGTGTTAATTATGTGTTGAGGGGCTGGGGATTTAGCTCAGTGGCATAAGTGCCTGCCTGGCAGTCACAAGGTTGTGAGTTCAATCCCCAGTACCAAAAGAAAAAAAAATACGTGTCAAAAGTGTAATATTTTGCATCTGTAGGGTTAAATAAAATGATTAAAATAGTATATTTGAATCTTCCAAGGTATTTTATGGCTACAGAGACTTTGTTGCTACTGCCGTTGTTTGTGTTTTGGAGACAGGGTCTCACCGTGCAGTGCAGGCTGGTCTCGAACTCGATGTGTAGCCCAGACTGGCCCCGAACTCACCGTGATCCTCCTGCTTCAGCCTCCCGAGTGCTGGGGTTACACATGTGCCCTGCCACACCCAGCATGGCTGTTTCTGGACAGGAGCGTCTGAGCCATTGCGTAGTGCTGAGTCCATTAGGCCCCACAGACTTCAGTGCTGAGCGCCGGGCCCCCGGGCCTTGTGCACAGCAGGGGCCAGTTCAGGTCTCGGCCCAGCAGGTGCGCCGCCGCGGCTGCTCAAAGCCAGGGCCTCCTGGTAGGCAAGTGTGCGTCCCCCCAGCTCCGGCCCCAGCCTCGCCGCCCCCTTTTGTAGTGCTGAACCCCAGCTGGGTAATGGACTGAAACTGCACGACCTGTCTGAGGAAGCCAGGATGAGGCTGGGGAGGAGCTCCTCCGGGGCCCCGAAGCGCAGTCCAGCAAAGGGCTCGCAGCCGGCCAGCTCCGGGGCAGGACTTCGCCCGCGTCTCTAACAGACGTGACGGGTGTCTGTCCTCACCGGGGGTGCATTCTGTTCGTCTTCACGAGCCTGAGGTCACGGCTCGCCCTTTGGTCCCCAGGCGGCCAGCTGATCCAGCTCTGCTTGTGAAGCTTCTCCGCTGAGTTGCGTCTGACTTTGTCCTAGTGGGCGGGGCGCTCGGGCCGGGGGGCCTCTGGGCTGCCCGTTCTCTTCCCTCCTGGCCCAGTGCAGAAGCCCTAGTTAGGCTGGGTACCAAGGGTCCCCTCCTTTCCTTCCGCCGCCTTCTTCGCAGCTGCCTCTCACGCCCGCCAGCCCGTGGCAGGACTGAGCTCAGCCGGGCCTCCCTGTCCCGCTGCGGTCAGGTGGCCGGGTCTCAGCCCGCCCGACGTGCCTCACGCTCTGCTGTCTCCGTGCCCGCACGGGGGTCTCCGTCACTGCAGTTGTGCTCTCGCCCTTTTTTTGTAGTAAATTTCAGAGATTTAGGGTGGGGCCCAGACTTCCTATTTCCAGGAAATTCCAGGTAGCGGATGACCCTGATGACACCGCCGCTTCCTGTCCGGGACCGCGCTTGGAGACCCCGGGGAGAAGCGGTTAACCCCCGCCTCTCCTTCTGTCTCACGCACTACACCTGCAGTGCCTTGTGTGGGGCTTCTCCGGGGCTGCGGGGGTCTGGACGCTGACCTCTGTGAAGGACGTGGGGACCGGAGACGCCCGCCTCGCCCCTCCCTGCACGGGCGGCTCAGGAGGACCAGTGCAGAGGCCGCCCTGGGGGGCTGTCGGAGTCGGGCGTGTCCCCGGGCAGCAGTAAGGGGCTCGGGCCGGCTTCCTGCCTGCTCTGTTTAGCCCGGTCACTTCTTCTGAAGCCGCCTGGGTGGGGTCCCGCGCCTTGTGGCCCCGGTGGAGGGGACAGGTCCACAGGACTCGGGGCAGGGACAGTGCTGTCCCAGGGAGGGGTGGCCGGGCCACGCCCCAGTGATCCATCCATGAGTCCACGACGAGCGAGACCAGCAGGACCCCTTCTCCTGCCCTTACTGTGAGAGTTTTGTGGGGACCCTCTTCTGCTGGGATCTGACTGCAGTTTGGGGTGGCCTCGTGTGACCCTGTCTTCCCACCGCTGACCCTCCCGACCAGGGCAGCGGGAGTGGGGTTGACTCTCATGAAGCACCCGCAGGCCTCGTTTGCTAGGAGGATACCCAGCAGCGTGCAGGAAGGAGGTGGGGTGGGGATTGTTACTTGGTGGTACACACTGTGCGTCTCACTTTATGGTCCTCCTCAAACTCTGTGACGTGAGTGTATTTCTGTTTTTCAGTTCAGTAATCCGAATTCCAGAATGGACCGTGGCTGGATTGCTCAACAGACGCATTGAGGGGTGGGGTGGGGTGTCAGGCTGTGCTCGGCTGCCCAGGGTGGACAGGTTCTTAGGGTGACCCTTCAAGGACAGATAAGAAATAGGAGCAGATGTGAAGGGGGTTTTGTGGGAGCAGCAGAGCCCCCCATAATGTCGTGCTTGCTTATTCCTCAGGAATGAGCATTTTCAGGGTGTCAGGCACAAGTTAGGGGCTGAAGGAAGCAGAGGTTGCACTGGATGTGGACACCCCTGAGAATTTCTGGCCCGGGGAGGGCTGAGGATAAAAACTGGCTTTTTAAAAATGGTGTCTAGAAGTCAGGCATGGTGGTGCGTGCCTATAATCCCAGCACTGGAGAGGCTGAGTCAGGAGGATCACTGTGAATTCAAGGCCAGTCTGGGCTACATAATGAGTTCAAGGCCAACCTGAATTGCATAATAATGTAGATAATGTATACTATGGTATGTATATATAAATATATATATAGTGTTTGGTTTTTTCAAATGGAAACCGATGGCTAGTATGAAAAGACCAGTCAGTTCTTAAAGACTTCTAGCCATGGGGCTACTCAAATCCATTGCTTTTGTTTAAAAACTGTTTTTTTGGTGAGAAAACATTTCAAATGGCCTCTGATCGGGAGGCCCCACTGTTTGTTCCCTTGAAGAATAGTGTTACGTCCCGGCACAGGTCAGAAGAGGTCTTGGTAGAGATTGTCTTTAAAAATCAAGTTCAAAAGCAAAACCAAAAAACCCCGAATTCCTAACTAGGTGTGGTGGTGCACGCCTGTCCTCCCAGCACTCTGGGAGGCTGAGGCAGAAGGGTGTGGGGAGGGTCGGGGGCCACCCTGAGCTGTGTGGCCCTGAAAACAAAGGCTTGGAAAAGGCCCATCACCGATGGGCTCTCTGGTGTCCCGCAGGTGTCCGCGATGGCCGAGGATGGCAGCGAGGAGATCGTGTTCATCTGTAAGTGACCCCCGGCCCGCCCAGCGCCCCTCACTGTTGTCAGATGCAGTGGCTCCACGCTTGGGGTCCGGGCGAAGCCGCAGTTTGTCTGTGTGACCCAGAGAGCCGTTTCTGTGTGATCCACGAGGCTTCCCTGGCCTGCCCAGCCGTGGTCGATTCCATGGGCAGAGCCCCGCGGGCCGCTGTCCGAGCAGAAGGCCTCTCCCAGGGCTGCCAGCGAGGGTGCCTCGAGGAGGTGGCTCTTGATTCAGGAAACCCGGCCGCAGCTTAGAAAGGGGGAGGAACACTCACTTTAGATGGACAGGTTTAGGATAAACAGGTGACCTCACCAGTGTTGTCCTGCTGTCCTTCGGGGACACTGACTGTCTCCACCATGAAGGTGACCGTGGGCGTGGAAAGTGCTGTGGACCAAGTCTTTGCAGGGCAGTGCGGGGTGGCTTCCGGTCACCCCTGCCTGGCAGAGCCCGGTCCCGGGTGTGTGTCCTCTGGGTGTCCCCTCCCTGGACACAGTCCCTCCGACACTGGCGTCTGCTCGCAGGGTGTGAAGACTGCAGCCAGTACCACGACTCCGAGTGTCCCGAGCTGGGCCCCGTGGTCATGGTCAAGGACTCCTTCGTGCTGAGCAGGGCGAGGTGAGTGACTGTCCCGGGCCGTGGGCCTGGAGCGGGGTTTTCCGCCTGTCTTGGTTACTTTTCGCTCGTTGCCGAGACAAAATACCTGACGCCCAAAGTTAGGGAAGGAAAGGTTTATTCTTACAGTTTCTCGGGAGTTTCAGTCCATAAAGTGGGCTCCAAGGCAGCATGGGATGACGGGGCTACAGTTCATGGCGGCTGCAAGCTGCAAGCCGCAATCCACGCTGGCGAGAGAGAGGGCGGAAGCCGGGAAGCAAGCAAG
>RJWM01024715.1:0-13676 GCA_004363535.1 Dasyprocta punctata | reverse complement strand
AACTTGGGGGTACATAGCATATCCTATACACCGCCCACGGCAGCGAGGCTCCAGGAGCGGGGCGAGGGGCTGCGATGGGTGTGAGTGGACTCCTCCCGCAGGGAGCGGGGATCTCACTGCCGGATGGACTGTGGGGAGCTGAGTGTGTTGGCTCTGTTTCCTCCCTGGAGCTCAGGGTCCGGGAGCCGGGCCGGCCCTGATCTGGGCCACGTGGGTTTGTGCACTGAGCCTGGTGGCCAAGCTCCCTGGGTTTGCCCTGTGCTCCGACCGAGGCCTACACCGTGTGGCCAGGGAGACTGGGCAGGAACTCCAAGCTACGGCAGATTCTAGGACAAACGCCTGTGGCTGGGCCCTGGTGTCCAGGGCGAGGGCGCCCAGGCCAGCCAGGCCTGCCGCGCGGTGGCTCTGGGCCTCAGTGGGCTTGGCAATGTGGAGAAGTCGCGTTGCCCCGCGATGTGCGGTGTGACCGTGCAGGTGCTGAAGTGACCTCTCACCACACTGTTCCCAGAGGCCACGCTGCCGGGCCCACCGTGTGTGTATTTTGGCTCATGGGGATTCCTTCTGCGCAAAACAAAGACAGTAATATTTTTGCCTAAAGCAGAGAGTTCGTCAACTCGCTTCTCCCGCAGACCATCAGGGGCTCCTGCTGCCCGAGAAGCCACTGAGACCCCTGGTCCCATGGCCAGGGCCCGCTGCCGGGCTCCTCCGTCTCAGGGCCTGTGCCCCTGCCCCTCGCATTCCCTCACTCCTGGACATGTCTCCGGCTGGCCCCCGCCTTGCCCTGTGCCAGGGTCCCAGCCCGTGCCCTCTTCCTGCAGCATCCTGCTGGTGCTTTGGTCTAGTTAACAAAGCCACGTCCTCAGGGAGACCAGCCTGCCTCAGCCTGTTAGCTGTCAGCATCCTGTTCCCCCTCCCCTTGAGATGCTGTGCACCCGAGATCCTGTCCATAGCACCCACACCCGAAATTCACAGGTTGAGTAAATTGCTGCCCTGGCGCACCTCGCCTGGCCTGGGGACACTTGATGGCACCGAGGCCATTGGGCAGATGACCACGCCTCGACCACAGTCCCGAGTGGTCTTCCTTCTTGGAGAACTTTCCGAAAGCTCTGGGGTCATCAGGAGGCTCTGCGCCAGGGGCAGGTGGCCGCGGGGCCTCTCCAAGCCCTGTCCTTGGCTCTCAGGTCCTCCCTGCCGTCCAACCTGGAGATCCGGCGCCTGGAGGATGGGGCGGAGGGCGTGTTCGCTGTCACCCAGCTGGTCAGGCGCACGCAGTTCGGCCCGTTCGAGTCCAGAAGGGTCGCCAAGTGGGAGAAGGAGTCCGCGTTTCCCCTGAAGGTGAGGGGCGCAGCCTGCCGGGCGGGGGTGGGGTGGGGTGAGGTGGGGTGTGAGTGTTCAGTCACACCTGTGACGTCACCCTGCGGGTCCCTGGCACGTGGGCTGGAGCAGCCAAGGGGAGCCTGGTGTGCGCAGGGCTGCGGGTGTCTTTGCGTCTGTGCCCACGATCTGCACCCTGTGCAGCTTTTCAGAGACACCAGGCCACAGTCCAAGGTCTGGCCCAGGCCTGTGACCCCAGCTCTAGGGAGGCTGGGGCAGGAAGATCGCTGTGAGTTCGAGGCCAGTGTGGGCTACACAGTGAGACCCCACCTCCAAAAACTGAAACAAAAATAAGGTTTGGGGCAGACGCTGGAAGCTGGGCACCCATGCAGGCACATTTCAGCCAGAAAGGGGGCGAGAAAGGCGCGTGATCTGTTGACAGAATAAAGGCTAGCGGGCAAGGCTGGTGCAGGTCAGAAGCAGGGCAACCCCGGCCCAGGTGCGGGGCCAGGGCACCCGTGTCCCCGGGCCACAGCTGGAACTGGGTGTCCTGTGGCACAGTGACCTTCCACGGCACCTGCTTCCCTTTCCTGTGGCCTCCGTGTGACCTTCCTCACCGCCAGGACCCTCCCGGCCCGTGGGCCCCCGTGTGGCCCTCAGACGGCCGATGACCCCGCCCACCCACCTGCCGCAGGTGTTCCAGAAGGACGGGCACCCCGTGTGCTTCGACACCTCCAACGAGGACGACTGCAACTGGATGATGCTGGTGCGGCCGGCGGCCGAGCCCGCACACCAGAACCTCACGGCCTTCCAGCAGGGCAGCGACGTGTACTTCACCACCTCGTGCGACATCCCGCCCGGCACCGAGCTGCGCGTGTGGTACGCGGCCTTCTACGCCAAGAAGATGGACAAGCCCATGCTGAAGCAGGCCGGCTCCAGCGGCCACGGTAGGTCCCTGCCGCGAGTGCTGGTGGTGGGCATGCGGCATGGAGTTGGGGCCCCCAGACTGCGCGGGGCCGCTTGCTTCCAGGACCGTGGCTGGGAAGAAGGCCACCCCTCCACTGCGCACAGGGGAGCCTGGGTGCCTGAGCAGGGTCTGTGTGTGCAGGCGCAGGTGTGCGTGTGTACCTAGCTCTCTGTGTGTGTACACCTGCATAGTTTCGTGCCTGTGTTTATGTGTGTGGTCGACCTAAGACTTGCCTAAGTCGCGTGGTCCCGCAGTTGTAACGTCTTGTCGCACGCATCCTGCCGCCCTGGTAGCACAGTGTAGGATGTCGCCTTGTCCATGGAGCGCCGCTGGGTTTCAGGCCCCTTCGCCCACACTGGGGTCTTTTGAGCGCACATCCTCCTCACCTAGCATCAGGCAGCCGTGGGAAACGCTGCTGTTTGACACTTTGACCTTGAGGCGGGAGTTAGACGTGGCCCTGCCTGCTCCTGCCTGGGGAGCAAACGCTGTTTCCGTTGCCATGGAGAGAGCCTGCGACCTGACAGTGGACGCTACCCTCCACCCCCGAGGAATTGAGTGCCCCAGGCCCCGAGTGACAGCAGGAGCCAGGAGAGGAGGCTCGTGGCTTTCAAGGCCGCGCGCTGCCCATGTCGGCCGGGTGCTGTGGAGTCCATGGGATGCAGCCCTGTGTCCTCAGGGTGGGCAGGTGCCATGGCATGTTCAGAAGCCCTGAAGGGCGGGGCCAGTGTCCCAGGGCCACCGTGACAAAGCGCTGCACCCCAGGAGCTTACCCACAGAAATGGCCCCCACTGTGTGGCAGAGCAGCCAGGGCTGGGCCACTTCCGAGGCCAGGCTCACTGAGTGATATCCAGGAAGCCGAGACCTGGAGGGGACTTCCAGCGGCTGGGCACTGTGAGCCGTGACCTGCGGGCACCTTCGCCTGGAGGTTCGGGGTATTAGATTGACCCTGGGGACCTCCACTTGTCAGCTGGTGTCTGGGTGGTGACAGAGCCCATAACTCAAGGTTAAAGCCAAGGTCAAGGCGAAAGGTGCTGCTCTGCACCTGAGTCCCCCGTCCTGTCTGCGCTGTGCCTGTTGGGGAGGTCTCTGATTGGCAGCTGCGTAGAAGGATGGATTAAATGAATGTCATCCAGTGGGGCTGCCCCCGATGTAGGAGGACCCACACCCCAGGGCGAGGAAGGGCATCTCCAGTGATCACAGACAGGAAGACACAGCTACATGTAGCCTAAGCCTGAGTGAGTGTTTTAGTTGGGGAAGTAATTAAGCAATGGAAAGTTTTAGAATTTTTACTTTCTGTTAGGGGACAGATGTCAAGCAGCTTTTTTCTGAAGAAGTAGTTGTGCTAGTCAAGTTTCATGCTGCTGGGACACCATTCATAATGTAAAGGAGGAAGGGGTTCCCGTGGCTTATGGTTTCTGGAGATTCAGTCCATGGTCAGCTGCTCCAAGGCAGGGACACCCTGGAGAAAGGGCGTGGCAGAGCAAAGCTGCTTGGCTCACGGTGGTTGGGAAGCGGAGCAGGGGAACAGGCTCAGAGGAAGGAAGTGGACACAGACCCCAAGATCGTCTCCAAGCCTCCTAGACACAGCCAGAGGTGTGCTCCACCAGTCCTGGGGTGGACCCCAAAGCCATCAAGTTGACACTGCACCCATCTCGCACAGTACTACAGTCGTGCAGGCGCTCACTGCTTGGCTGGTTGCATCCCCGTGTCTTGCCTACCTGCTGAGCTCTTGACCCACGGTCCTAGGCTGGCTGCCCCTGGGATCCCTGCAGAGTGTGAAAATGGTCACGCCCCTCTGTGGCCTTCAGCCTCCTGGGTCCCACTGACCCCTTTCCTAAGCTCCTTGTCCCAGGCCCCAGGAGGCCCAGTCCAGGCACACGAGCTTAGCACCTTCACCCATGGAGGAGTGTGGTCAGTGTGCGTACAATGGAGGCAGTGCCCGGCACGCTGCCTGCGCTTGTAAAATATTAGCTGTTGCCACCCCGTCACCGTCGCATCACTTACCAGTCCCGCGTGGGGTTCCGCCCATCACCAGGCCCTCCCTCTGGTCTCTCACAGCCGCAGGCACCCCGGAAGTCAGTGCTCCTGCAGAGGCCGAGCGCGGCCCGTGGGCCTGCAAGGTGTGTGCCAGCTCCTTCCTGGAGCTGCAGCTGCTCAACGGTAAGGTGGGGGTCGGGGCGACGCTGCACAGGGGACGCCGGTGCCCATGGCCCCGCTGCTTCCTGGGTCGGTTGGGCTGTCCCGAGCTCCAGCTGGCCTCAGGCTGCCCTCCTTCCCGGGGTGCTGGCTACGCCCAGCCACCCATGGCCAGGCTCGGGAGCACCAGAGGACAGGCAGGTGCCAGGGCCTGGGGAGCCCCCACGTGCCGTGCCCGTGCTGCCGTCCTGCCGTCTCTGCTGGCTCTGGGTGTGCACCGTGCACATGCTCCTCTGGGGCCCGCGTGGGGGCAAAGCCGTGTAACTGGAGAACTCGCGTGGCTGTGCAGGAGACTCTGATCACATGCACGCCCATGCTGGAGCCATGATCTGTTGCCAAGACAACGGCAGGGTGGCCGTTGGGGGTGGGGCTTTCTAAGGGTTGTGTTTGCGAAGCACACCCCATCTTGGGGTGGATGTGGGCCACCTGGGGAACCGCAGGGTGCAGGGACATTGCCCATGAGCAAGAAAGACTTTTCTGGTTTGCAGTTTTGGAGAACTGACTTTTTGTTTTGCTTCATTCGGGTTTTGGAGACAGGGTCTTGCTATGTAGTGCATGCTGGCCTTGAACTCATCGTGTAGCGCAGGCTGGCCTCAAACCTGAAGTGATCCTCCTGCCTCAGCCTCCCGAGTGCTGGAATTACAGGCATGTGCCACCACACCTGGCTGGTGACTGGTTTTGAATAAAGAAATAAAATCTTTTTGCTCTGGCCGAGTGGTGCCAGTGGTTAAAGCTGGCAGACGGTGGCCTTGCGTGGCCGGGCCGTTGTCTGCATAGTGCAGGACACAGCCCTCCTCCTGCTCTGCGTCCTCTCTGGGGTACAAGTCTCATTGCTGCCCTTGCCCCCAGTCTCAGGCCTGAGCAGGCCAAGGCCACAGGGGGCGACTTGCCCACCTGCCTGAGCAGCAGTGTGGGGTGCAGCACCTTCCCAGCTGCACCGCAGCCTCTGCTGACCCCTCAGCCTGCCCGCTGCACCCCGAGAGCCCCGAGGGTCCCGGCTGTCTCTCTGCTGCAGCCCCCCGCCCCATGGCTGTGGAATGGGAGTTCAGCCCCAGATAGCTGTGAAGGAGCCCAGAGGCCGGAGCCCTGGGGACAGAGGACTTGCGTGTTCCAGAGGAGACAGCGTGCCCAGCGCAAGCCGGTCCTCCTTGGGTTATGCTGGTGCTGTGTATTCTAGAGGAGGGTGGCAGTTCCCAGGTGTCGCGTCTCACCTTGATCACACGGTGCCTGACGCTGCCTTCTAAAGGACCTTGTCTGAAGGCTCACCTGGCCTCAAAAAGCTTGCCTGTGTAGTTTCAGGGTCTAGCTCGCCACGTTTACCCTCTTTGGGGTTGGCCAGCTTCCAAACCAAACCAGTGCTTCAACTTGGATTTAACTGAACTTAGAAGATGTGTGACTTCAGGCAGGTGAAGATCGCTTGTGCTTTTTGAAGACAGCCCTGCCACACAGAGCAATTGAGTGGCTTAGCAAGAACCCATCTCAAGAAATAAAAACAAGCTGGGCATGGTGACACACACCTGTAGTTCCACTTGGGAGGCTGAGACAGGATTGCTTTAAGTTCAAGTCTAGCCTGGGCTACATAGCAAGACCTGTCTTAAAACAAAAACAGAAAGTCTTGCTAGACATGTTTGCAGGTGCCTATAATCCCATTACTTTGGAGGCTGAGGCAAGAGGACCACAAGTTAGAGCTCAACTTGGGCCTCTTGGCAGTTCCATGAGACCCTGTCTGAGAATTTAAAAAAGAAAAAAAGTTAAAAAGGGCTGGTGATGTAGCTCGGGGCAAAGGCCTGGGTTGCATCGCAGTTCCCTTAATGAGAGAGCGAGGCGGTAGTGCTCTCGCTCAGTGCACAGAGCTGAGTGTGACCGGGGGGCAGGTGGGAGGTGGGGTGGGGTGCGGCAGCTGTCCTGTGGTGGCGCTGTCAACTGCGGTGTCCTTGCAGAGCACCTCCTGGGCCACCTGGAGCACGGCAAGGGGCTCCCCCCAGGCAACCAGCCGGAGGCAGTGGTGGTGTCCGAGAAGGAGCCCAGCGTGCCCCGTGGGGAGCCCCCCGCGGCTCCCGAGAGCACTGGGCCCCCCAAGGAGCAGAGGAAGAAGCCTCGCCGTGGGCGGAAGCCCAAAACCTCTAAACCCCAGCAGCCTCTGGTCATCGCGGAGGACAAGGAGCCCACAGGTGAGGGGCTGGCGTGGGGTGTGCAGGCTGGGGTGTGAGGGACACGGCCGCCCTGGGCCTGGGCTTGCATGGGTCACCTGTCTGCCCACTGGTGAGGCCACGTGGAGGTGGCCTCCAGGTCCTGTGTTCCCTGGTTCTCTTGTTCAAGTTCAAGTGCAGGGATCACACAGAGCTGGTGTGGGCTGTGAGGTTTGACGGGGACGCGCCGTACCCAGCTGCCCTGCGTGTCCCTGGTGGAGAGGAGCCCACTCGGCAGGGTCCTCCTGTGTGGCGTGGTGCTGCCTCCTTGCATGAGCTACCAGCGTTTGGTGTGTTGACCACGTGCCCGGCCTTGGCCCGCCCGTGCTGCCCTGGCTGGAGCCCTCCCTACAGCGTCCCCGTCCTCAGTTGGGGGTGGGGTCTGCTCTCCCGGCTGCCGGGCCCCGTGGGCACCTGCTGCTCCGGCTGCATGCACAGCCGTGGAAACCCAGCTGCCGGCCCCTCCTGCCTGCCGCCCCACCCGTCCCGGGCACCTTTTCTTTATCTGTTGGGGACATCGCAGGGTTTTCTTTTGTAAAAGTACAAAGAAATCCTTGCGATTTGAATTCTGAAGAGGGGTTGGCATGCGCTGTCGGCGGCTCCCTCTGTGCTCCTGGGGTCTGCCGTGGAGAGCGCCTGGCGCTTCCCTTGGATCGGACGGAAAGAGGAGTGGTTCGGGGCCCGGGACAGTCCCCTACCTCTCCAGAGACAGGAGAGCCGAGGGGAGGGGACGGTCCTGTCCTGGGTCGCCTGTGTCCAGGATGCTCAAGCAGCTGAAGCACTGGAGACCAGCACGAGACTCTTTCTGGGCAGCCTTCCCTGACCCCGTCTCTGACCTACTGTGTCCATTATTTGATATTGGATTCTCGGGCACTTTTCAGATATCCCCAGGATGGCTTAGCTAATTGTACACTTTAATAGCTCTAAACGTGTCAGAACTAATTAAAGAGTTAGAAGGTTCTGCTGTCTACACAGTTTGGGCTCGGTGTGAAGAGAGATGGAAGTCCTGTGATGATGTTGTAGCTTTAAAAAAGAAGTGCAAATTAGAACTTCCCTTTGGGTAAAGACAAATTTTATTTATTTATTTATTTATTTATTTTGGTGGTGCCAGGGCTTGAACCCAGGACCTTTGCACTGAGCTGCACCCCAGCCCTTTTCATTTTTTATTTGAAGACAGGGTCTTGCTGAGCAGCTAAGGTGCCAGGGACGGGCTGGAACTCCCATTCTTCCTGCCTCAGCCTCCTAGAGGGCTGGCAGTCAGGGTGTGCACCACTGTACCCGGCTTGCTTTACTTGGCACAGGGAGAACTGTGTGCGTGCCCGAGTGCGCCCTTCGCCTGTCCCCATCCCATGGTCACTCTGCCTTTCACCCCCTCTGCACAGGGCAAGTGGCCGAGATAATCACCGAGGTCCCACCAGATGAGCCGGCCAGCACGACGCCGGACGAGCGGATCATGGAGCTGGTTCTGGGGAAGCTGGCCACACCCGCAGACACCGTCAGCTCAGTGCCCAAGTGAGTCCAGGTCTAGCCGTCCTCGAGGGTGGGGACAGGTTTCCTCCACCCCAGGGCAGCGAGCGGCACATGCTCAGGGTGGTCCAGGGCTCCGTCCACTGTGGGCCTGGATCTCGCTTTCAGCTGTGTAGAGCAGAGCAGTACCAGGCAAGCCCAGGCTGTTGCAGTCGCGGCTCCCAGGTGGCCAGCATCAAAGTCCAGCGAGGCTCGCAGTGGCTGTCACTGGAGCCCAGGGGCACCTTCCACGCCGCAGGCCTCTGCCCCTGAGCCAGCCCTGCCCTCCTTGGAGCAGAGGCTCAGGGCCACTGGCCAGCGTGCAGCCAGTGTCCTGGGGTCCCACCTGTTCCTGAGCCTCTGTCTGTCCGTCCATCCGTCCCTGTCGGGTAGGTTCACACACCACACGAGCAGCACACTGGCCCTCAAGCGCGGCCTGGTCCTGGCCAGCAGACACGGCATCCGGCGGAAGCTGGCGCGGCAGCTGGGGGAGCACAAGCGCGTGCACCAGTGTGGGGTGTGCAGCAAGGTCTTCCAGAACAGCAGCAACCTCAGCCGCCACGTGCGCTCACACGGTGCGTGCAGGGCGCCGGGTGGGGGCAGGCGGGGCACCTCTCGCTCCCCGAGGGAGTGACCGGGCTCCCCGCTTGCCCCCAGGCGACAAGCTGTTCAAGTGTGAGGAGTGCGCGAAGCTGTTCAGCCGCAAGGAGAGCCTGAAGCAGCATGTGTCCTACAAGCACAGCAGGAACGAGGTGCCAGTGCCCGGCGGCGGGGCTGAGGGGGCCCTGAGGCCCTGGTGGCCTGCCAGTGCTGACGAGGCCAGCGGCACAGTCGGCGTGTGGGTCCACGTGTCTGCTCCTAAATGGAGGCGGGCGGAGGACGCAGCGCAGGCGGCCAGGGCAGTGGGGGCTGCGGTCGGGCCCTCACCTGGCCGCCTGGCTAATGGGGCCCCTCCGACCAGGTGGACAGCGAGTACCGGCACCGATGCGGCACCTGTGGGAAGACCTTCCGCATGGAGAGCGCGCTGGAGTTCCACAACTGCAGGACAGGTGAGTGGTGGGGGGGGAGGCCGGGCCGTCTCCACTCCTGCAGCTGCATCCAGCGGTGGACAGGGCTGGACAGTCAGTCCTGGGTCCGCGTGAGCAGGGAGGAGCAGGGGGAGCCAGCCAAGGGAGGGGGCGCCACCATCCCAGCCAGGCCGCTGCGCGGGGCCGCCCTCTGTTCCGGGGCTGGGACCCCGTCACCCTGGGCCGGGCTCCGCCAAGGCACACCTAGAGCTGGGAAGTGAAGCAGTGCACTGCAGAAAAGTGCACCATTGCGACCGGAAAATACACTGAGTGTTTCTGTGTGTCCGAATCTATTATGATAAAAGACACATTGCCACAAACCCCCCGCAGAACCCTCCCCCACCTCACACACACTCATCCCACCGTCCGGCCGCTTTCTGCAGCAGCTCTGGGGTGCTCTTTTCTCAGTGTCTTTAGCTGCACGGTCCTGGCTGCCTCAAAGTCCTCAACGGATTCAAAATCAGTTTTGAGTTGTTTTCTTTTCATGGTCATTTGACTTTGGGGAGGAGCCGGAAGTCCCACAGAGCCAGATCCGGAAAATCGGTGGATGAGGACACAGCGTGGCGTCTCTGTGTGCTGCCTCTGTTGGGTGGCGCCTGACAGCTGTGTTCACTGTGTTTCTGATCACACCTCATGAAGACGCTCAGGAAAGGGCTCCAGGGCTGCTGCAGAAAGGGACAGGGACGATGGGATGAGTGTGTGTGGCCCAAGGGCAGGGTTTTGAGGGGTTCCCGACAGCGTGTTTTTTACTAGCTTGTCTTTAAAATTCAGCCGCTCGCGGTATATTTTGATGGAATCTTGTACATCAGCACGGCGGTGTGGCTCGAAGCCCAGGAGGGGGCGCTGTCTTCCTGCCGTGGTCTCTGAGGCCTGGGGCGCCCTGTGCTGTGGGGTTGGCCACATGGTGGAGGCCCAGGTGGCTGGGCGGGCACCAGAGAATGTGGAGGGCAGGGTGACTGTCACCTTTGCGTCCAGGCGTCTAGGGACAGGCGCTGATCGTCAGCCCAGGGCCCGCCGGGCCAGCCGCCCACGCCCAGACGCTCTCAGTGGTCCTCCGTCTGCGCCTCCGAATGCCCTGCTCCTACCCGGGGCGCTCCTGCCCCGCCCGCGCCCCCGGCCCACGGGCGGCTTTGCTCAGCTCTGAGGGCTCCAAATAGAATCTCGCGGTCTGCTCCGCCCACACCCGCGGCGCCACGGCGGGGCTGGGCCGGGAGGGGCTGTGCCCGGCGTTCCGGCTCTGGAGCTCTGGTGTCCAGGCCAGGAGTGGGCTCGGGGAGCTGCCGCCGGGTGAGCCTGCGGGCTGCTGCGCCCTGCACCCAGCGCCCCCTCCAGATGTGCCAGAGGCCCCAGGCCTCCACTGCGCTGCGCCCCGGTGGTGGTGGCGATGCGGCCGCAGGCGGAGCCCGAGCCTCCTCCGTGCAGTGTGCTGCACACCAGGGACGCTGCCTGCCCGGGGCTCTGGGCTCTGCCTGGGACCCCCCACCCCGGTCCGGCCCAGGGTCTGCATTCGCAGAGCCCAGCTCGAGGCCAGGACAGCGGGGGTGGGGGTGGTAACAAAGCAGCTGCAGCTTCGCGTTGTGGGACCCGCGTCCGTGAACGCCGTGGCGAGGCGCGGTTTCTCCTCGAAGACGCCTGTGCGCCGTGTGCTTGACCGGAATGAACTGCGCCTGCGCGGAGCCCGCTTGCGGCGCCTCGCTCACCTGCACCTGCGCAGCTTGCGGTGTGGCGAGGGGCGGAGCATCCTCCTTCACAGGGCGGGGGACACGGTACCTGAGCAGTGGGCGGGCTTTTCTCACACACCCCGCTGTGCTGCTGCCAGTGTCCCTGTGTGGTGCAGATGTCCTGTGGCCTCTCGGTGCTCCAGTGCTGCTGTGACCCCAGAGGGCCCTGGCGAGCAGCAGGGGCTCAAGTCCCGGCTTTTGTACAAAAGTGGATCCCTGGCCTCAGAGCCGGGGGTAGCTGGCCTTGGGCCCGGTGGGCCCATCCCTGAGAATTCGTGCCAGGGACAGCCAGCAGGGGAAAGCTGCGTTACCAGAGATCACACTGCTGCGTTGCCTCCGTCGCCTGACCCGGGAAGCCGCAGCCAGCACAGGGTGGAGCAGTGCACACCACTGAAGCAGCAGTGAATCTGCTCAGCATGGCAGTCACACGTGGCACCTGTGCCCTGCGTGGTCACGCGTCCAGCAGGGCTGGGAGACAGGACGAAGCCGTCAGATGCCCGGCCAGACAGGCACCCAGAGAGGGGCGTGTCCTTTGAACGGTGTATCAGGCCAGCAAAGGAAAGCGATCATGCACCCTGGAGTACTATTCTGCCATAAAGAAGGATAAAGCCCAGTCATTCATGGGAAATTGGTTGCACCTTGAGACCACAGTGCTACGTGAGAGAGACAGGCGAGCGCGTGGTTTCTTTCAGATGAGAGACCCGAAGTATAAACAAATGGAAGGGTGGATAAAAGGCAGCCAGATGGTCGGAAACAGGAGGCAGATGGGAGGGCCGGAGAGCTGGGGCGGGAAGCAGGTGACGGGGGAAGCCTGCCACACTCACAGCCCCCACGAGGAACCCGGACGCGTGAAGACAGCAGCTGAGAACAATCAGAAGGAAAAAGACGGCGGCCGCAGGCCCGGGGCAGCGTAGCCTCCTCCCACCCAGGGGCTCGGCTCCAGGCCGGGGTCACACCGGGCCCCTCCGCAGTCCCGTGCCCCTGCCCGTCCTCCCATCTGCTGCCTCCTCGCTGCTCCTGGCCCTGGAGCGGCCCCGTGGCGGTCACCCGGGTGGGGAGAGCTGAAGCTGCCCGCGCCCACCTCTGTCCCCTCTCATGGTGGCGTCCCCCGCCCACCGGCAGTGTCGGAGGCCCTCGGGGTCACAGCTGTTGGCATCTGGTAGGGGAGGCTGGGCCCCACCCGACCTTCCTGGGCCCAGTGGGGAGAGGCGCCGCGCCACCAGCGCTGTCCGCCGGCCGCAGGGGTCTGCACGCTGGGCACAGGCTTCTCGGGCTGGGGCCGGGGCCTCGCTGGCTCCGGGGAGGGTGACACCATGTCACCTGCCTGTGCCACGTACCCCTGAGGTCCCCAGAGCAACGGCACGGGGTGAGGACGATGGCTCAGGCAGGAGCAGCGGGCCCGGGCGCTGCCTTTGCGGAGTGTGGGCGGGTCCGTGTTGATAGGAAGTGTGAGGTGTGGGGCTTGCGGAGTGTGTTTGTGTGTGTGAGGCGTGCATGGCACACCGAGTGTGTATTTTATGTGTGTCAAGCGTGCTGTTCCATGGGTGTGTACGAGTGTGTGTTAGTAACAAGAGACCAGGGACACAGGGTTCTGGGTCCCTCTTGTCCCTTGGTCTTGGGGGCAGCGTCTCGCCGTGTCTCAGGCCGCCTTGAACCCTCGGGGTCCTGCCGTGGCCTCCATGGGCCGTGTGGTGGGAGGCGCCGTGGGACCGGGGAGGGGGGCAGGACGAGGTCTGGCGGTGGCCCTGTGTGGAGGGGTGGGGGGCCCGGCTCCGCAGGAGGGGACGGGTCGCCTGCCGAGGCCTGGGGGCGAGCGGAAGGAGGTCGGGGCCGCGGTGGGCGACTGATGGCGCCTTGTGTCTGTTTGCTCCCGGACAGATGACAAGACGTTCCAATGTGAGATGTGTTTCAGATTCTTCTCCACCAACAGCAACCTCTCCAAGCACAAGAAGAAGCACGGGGACAAGAAGTTCGCCTGTGGGGTGTGCAGCAAGATGTTCTACCGCAAGGACGTCATGCTGGACCACCAGCGGCGCCACCTGGAGGGTGAGTCCGGCCCCGCCAGCTCAGGACCTGGGGGCGGCGGGAGGGGGACCTGCTCTGTTCCACATCCATGGTGGAGAGATTCCGGGTGCAGGCCCCAAGGTGACACTGGGGTCCTTAGGATCCTGACCTTTCTTCCAGGAACTGCTATCCTTTGCAGTGACCGCTAGACCAAAACACTTTTTGTTAACATGTGAAACCATTCCTTCCCAGAGAATGAGTGTGTGCTCATTAGGAAGGAAGTGAAAGCTGGGCGTGGTGATCCCAGCACTCGGGAGGCTGATGCAGGAGCATCGCCGAGAGTTTGAGGCCAGCCTGGGCTACATAGCAAGACTCTGTCTCAAAAACAAAACAAAACCAAAAAAGAAAAAAGAAAATGAAAGATAACAAGGTCATGCATAGTTTAACTGTATCCATACCCGTACTCATACACAAACGCATGGGTATACAAGTATCTGCACACATGCGTGTGCCCCCACATACCATGTACACCTGCCCGTACACACACAGACCCATGCCCATGCATGGGTACTACCCTTACACGTGTGCATGCACAGGCATCGGACCGTTGTAAAAACAGGAATGGGATCGCGGCCCACGTGAATTTGTGCGCCTTCCTCACGTGTGCCCTTTCCACGAGTCATAGAGACCCTTGGCGTTTTCCCTCAGGATT
>RJWM01024714.1:0-30386 GCA_004363535.1 Dasyprocta punctata | reverse complement strand
ATCAAGAAATCAAATAATAGCAATACTGGCAAGAGTGATGGGACAAAGGACCCCTAAACATTGTTGGTGGGGTTGTAAGCTAATGCGACCACTGTGGAAATCACTATGGAGATGCTTCCAAAACACGGAAATAGAAATTACATTTAACCCTGCTAGGTATTGCCTCGAACGAGTTAAAGACACCATATTGCAGGGATACGTCAAAGGAATGTTTATGGCAGCACAATTTATAGTAGCCAAATCTTGGAGATGGCGTGTATGCAAATCTACAGATGAATAGATTACAAGATGTGGTATTTGTACACAATGAGTTATTACTTTGCCACGAGGAAAAATAAATTTGAGACATTCATAGGTAAATGGTTGAAACCTGTGACTGCAGCGTGTGAAATGAGTCAGAAACACGAGCTTATCTATCACGTTTTCTTTAATATGAGAAAATTTGTCTCTGTCTCTGTTTCTGTCTGTCTCTCTCTCTCTTTCCTTTCTTCCCTTCCTCCCTCTATGGTACAATAGGATTTCCCTCTCTCTGAGGGAGTGAGCTTAATGGAACACAGATAAAAAGAAAGTGGAGAGATGTTTTTTCAAACGTATGAAGAGCAAGAGATGGAGGGAGAGGTTAGAAAGAGGATGGGGGAAACCATGTTAATAGAACTTTTGCATATGGGAAGGAGACCAGCAGTTGGAAGGAGCAGGGAGGGCTATGACAGGTGGGAGATGACTGAAAAGAGAAAAATCAAAGAATTAAGATGTATTAAGTACAGGTACCAACATCCATTAAAATTGTAATCATTATATATTGCAAACACATAGTAATAAGATAAACATAAACAAAAAAATGAATACCCTGCATGGCACTATCAAGAGATGATGTGAAGGCACGAGGAAAGTGGTGGAACCTGGAGCGTGGAGGATCTGCAGAAAGCATTGCCTGGAGGTGGCTCTGGAGAAGCTATTTTAATGCAGAGAAAATTTTAAAACATGTGTTTCTAGTACCGAGCATATTTCTAACACAGTTCAAGGATGAGAGCAGGAGACACAGTCTGTTCCCATGGTTAGAAAGCTACAAACTTAATGAGCCTTGACACTTCATGTACCAATTGCAAGGTAAATGTAGCTCAGCCAGGAGTAAATATTTCTCTTACTTCCAAGTCCCAGAGAGTTATCACTTCAGGGATACCTCTGCCCAGTCTCGGACAATGATGGCTTCTTTCACTGCGTTGTCCTCATTTAGTTACTGTTTCTGTAAGAGAAAACTATGCCTAACAGCTGATGATAAAGACCTGTATAACCAACCATAGAATATTATGTTATCTGCTTTTTGTGCCTCCTTTTGGAAACCTATATAAATGTTACAAAAACTCAAGTCAGGGCTAGTGATTTGGACTTGTTCCCATTAGCCCACTAGCATAATAAACAATTGTCTTCTAACTCCTCAGTGTAAAGAGTCTTCCATTCGGTTTGATAATGGTTTTTCTCCAACAGTTGTATTAGGCAGGACCAGGCTGCTGACCCGAAAGAGACACAGTAGGATAACTACGCTGCTCTCACATAGTCATCGCCTGCGAGGTTTCCTGTTCATCAAATTCTATGGGCGTTCAAATGGCAAAGGGACGGATCTATGAAGTGTAATGACAGACAGACCTGAAATGAAGAAGGTGGTGGATAGAGGGCATCACAATTTGATCACTGTGTTATGTGTTCATTATGCATAAAAAAACGCTTCTACCTTCTGAGAATAAGCAAGAAAATATTTAATAGTTTCAGTAAGAACAGCTTATTCTAGAGACTTTTAAATTGAGTAAGTGAAACAGGAGAAAAGACCGAAAGAATTCATGACAAAAGAAAAAGATGAGAACATTGGATTTTATTAACAATTTAAAAATAAACATTTGTTCACCTCTGACTGTTAATTTTGTATGCCACTTTGACAACCTGGGTAGACCATGTTACCACATATTTAGTCAAATGTATTTAAAGATATTCCTGTGAGTTGTTAAGTGAGACTGATATTTAAATTAGTAGATTTTGAGGAAAGCACATTACACTTTATCACCTGACTGGGGCCTGCACAATGAAACTCAGGCTTTATTTGGGAGGGAAAGATGCACATGATCAGAGGAACTGGACACTTTGCCTGTGGGCTGCATTTGGACTGGGACAGCAACCCTCCCTGGAGTCTGCAGGCTGCTGGTCTGTCTTACCAATTTTGCTCTGGCCAGCATAAAGAACAAATTCCTTTAGAGATTTCTCCCTCCCTCTCTGTCTCTCTCTCTCTCTCTCTCTCTCTGTCTCTCTCTCTCTCTCTCTCTGTCTCTCTCTCTCTCCATCATCTGTCTCTGTGTCTCTCTTGGCTTTATATATATATATATATATATATATATATATATATATATATATATATTGTTGTTGGTTTTCATCTTCCATCTTTCATATAGGATATCCTTTACTGAGGAGAACAGGAGGAAGAAAATTGCACACATGTAATATTTACAAGGGTTTAACATTCAAAATTTCTAAGGTGCACCTCCAACTCCACAGCAGCTAACCAAGCTTGGTTTAGAAATGGACAAAGGTTTTGAAGTTACATATCTGAAGATGTCCAAGTGTCAGAAAGCAAATGAAAAACCACCTACCATAATAAATCATTAAGAGAAATGGAAATCATAATCCCATTGAGATATTAATTGAGACCCATTTGACTAGAGGTAAGTATTAATTATCTTCCTTATGTGAAATGTCTAAAATACTTATTCATAGAGAAAATAGATGAGGAAAAGAAAAGAGAGTTATTTTTTAGTAACATTAGAGTTTCTTTTTGAGCTGATGAAAATTTTTGTAGATAGTGGTACCAGTAATACAATATTGTGAACATAATTAATGATCCTGAATTATACAATGAATATTTTAAAGTGACAAACTTCATGACACAGTGGTACTGGGTGTACAAACTCAGTTCTCTCTGTGATTCTGGTGAAGCACTGGCCCACATTCACACAAGCAATGCATGAATAATACTCTTGCTCACAACTAACTTGTAGAGATTTAATGGGTACATAGTTAGCTCCATATCCATTACTGCTTTAGCATCTGCTCTCCTATTTTAGGAGTTAATCTCTGAAGAAAAGCCTTTTCAGCACCTGGGTAACAGACTGCCAAGGAAGCAGATTTTTAAATTTATTTTTAATTGAAGCATTATAATTGTTCATAAATATAGGGCACAACCAAACAAGTGGGTAGATATTTACTATGTGCAATGAACATTTTTTCTCACTCAGGGGCACTTATAAATAATGTTGTTCTTTATTTTTATATACATACCTATTTAGCAGAGACATTCAAGGTATTTTTTTATATTAGTTCCTATGTTTTTTTTTTAGCCCAGTATACCAGGAATAGCACTCATCTCACAACCTAAAAAACTAAGTGAGAGAGAGGGAGAGAGAGAAAGAGAGAGAGAGAGAGAGAGAGAGAGAGAGAGAGAGAGAGAGAGAGAGAGAAAGAACAAATATACTGTTATTTTTGGTACAAGTTTCTTTATTTTTGGTGCATGCTCGGGGATCAAACTCACAACCTCGTGCCTACCAGGAAAGCGCTTATGCTACTGAGCTAAATCCCCAGCCCTATTATTTTTTGAGACAGGGTCTCACTAAGGTACACTTTTTCTGATAGTTTCCTTTATCAAGGAAAAACAGAAGTAAAAATACCATGATAACACCTTCTACGCATCCATAGACCAGGAAAATACCGGTAAATCTCTGTAATTCCAGTAGCAGTCATCAATGCAAGCCTGCTAGCCTGAGTCCTTATAGATTAGTGTATAGATATATATACATACACACACACTCACACACACACACACACACACATTTATTAGGAAAACCTTCCTGTGTTGACAGCTATTCTGTTAAGATATTCCACAGGATGGAGCCTTTCCCCCTTTCTTCAATGAACACTCACACGGATTGGCAAACTTTTTAATGATATGTGCTAAGTGTGTATTAGACCTCCAGTGATTCCAATTTCCTTGTCATTTAGAGGTCGATAGGTGGTCAGTGAAGGTCATTGATTTCCTGTTAGAGAGACCAGAGCAATTAAAGTTCAAACAAGTGTGGACATGAAAAATAACAACACTTGTCATCCTCACTAGACCCTCACTTTTTTCATTATTTTGAAATAGAGCAATAAATCCAAAAGTGACCTTAGATAATATCCAGTGCAACCCACTCACTTTAGAGATGAAAGGCAGAGTCCTACTGAGATTAAATGCTGCTTCCAAGGAAAAGACTTGTAAGTCAGAAAAGTGGTCCTAGAACATTTCGACGTGCTTCCTGATAGACCACACTCCTTTGAAACTCCTTTTTGTTCACTGAACTTGTAGGAACAAAGACAAATTAAAAGTGAAAAGCTTAGTTATCTTTACTGTGGAACAAGAGATAAACTCTCTTTTATTTGAATACTTACTTGAAAATGATTGTAAGAACTTTCTCCTCTCTGTGCATAAATCCTTCGGTCAGATAGGTTGGTATTTTGTCAGTTTTATGAAGAGCCTAAGAGCCAATACTGTGAAATGCGAACATCCAGATAGTTCCCTTAGCCCCCAATTCCTGGGAGAGTAGGAACTTAATTACCCTGGGAATATTGCTCCTATTGGCAAAACTGATAATGGAGAGATTTGTTTTACACTGAATACAGAGAATTAACTCACACAGGCACGGTTGTACTATTTGTTACCTACGTTGCTATCCATTCTTCTTGAGTGCAGGTTATTGTTTATCTTGAAAATGGGCACGTAATTGAGTGCAACTGCTTTGCTGTATAAAAGGGAGAGATTTCTTTGTATCTTCATAATTTCTTAGTGTACTGTGGGTAATGCACAACACATTGTGGTTTGATTTTTTTTTTCAATAATAAAAGGTCTTTCTCTGCCATGTTTGCAGAGAAGATTTCTGGATTGGGGAAAGATTTTGTTTGCAATTATATTTCCCCAACATAGGAGAGTTAGTGTCTTTCTTTTTGTCTTCCCTCTTCTTCCCTTTTTATCTTTTGTACCTTCTTTCATCTTCTCAAAC
Source organism: Dasyprocta punctata (assembly GCA_004363535.1). NCBI lineage: Eukaryota > Metazoa > Chordata > Mammalia > Rodentia > Dasyproctidae > Dasyprocta > Dasyprocta punctata. Next base: position 25,314 of record RJWM01024714.1, on the reverse strand, counting down.
ACTGAATATTTGTGCCAGGGACTACACGCAAGAGAAGAAAGAAATACCTAACATTTATTTAAAATTTAATTCAAATCAGCAGGCCTTATTTTACACTGATTTAAAAAAAAAAAAACTATTTTAGGACTTCATGGAACAAACCTAAGCAACATCAGTCATTGCCCTTAAGAAACTGACAGCGCAATGGATAATAGGTAAGGAAGTGTAATGCGCCAAAATTGATGATGTGACTGCCACAAACAAAAGTTCCTGGGCACTGCAAAGGTGGGTGTGGAGACCCTGCACCCAGGCTCTCTGAACTCCCACCAGTTATACAATTTAGGAGACATAATGGCTTTTGCCAAACTTTTCTGTGGTTCAGTTTCTTATCTATAAATGGTACAATAGTAAGTACAACATACTGGAAATGGGAGGGATAATTTGGTTTCATGTGATAAACTTTTTGTGTACATGTCCACCATAAAATAGGCCATTAATACAGCACAGTCAGTTTTAGGAGTTTTGGGAAGAACACTAATAATCCCTTCTGCACAAAGGTTTCCGTTAATCATGAGTACAGATGGAACAGAGGTGTCGGGCAGGAGCAGGTTTGTGGAGAAGTAAGTCCAGCCCAGGATGTGGGGAGTTGATTGTAAGGTGTAGACTGGAGATAATGAAAGCTGGAGTGTTTTTGCCATATTTAAAAGTTTAATCTTCAGTGTAAACCAGATTTGTAGTTTTTACACAGCACAATATCAATTTATAAATATGGATTTTGATTCAATGAGAGTAAGAAAGAAATTAAGTAAGATTCACTAATTTTATTGTCTGAAAATTTTACTCTGTCATTTTCAGTGTTTTTAAATGATGTCCTTTGCTTAACCTCCATAAGCTTGTCATTATGAAAATCAGATTTTCCTGTTTCTTGTTTTCTTCTTATATGAAATTGTAAGTTGTTAAAATTAATAATTACACATAGATGCACTAGGATTTTCTAATCTCTTAGAATATAAGATGATTTTTAAAGTGTATATTTTACTGTGTATATTTAATACACAAAAACTGATGTCATGAGAGGCATATATATAATAAAGGTATCATAGTGAAAAACTAGCATATTCTTTATCTAATAAGATTAACTATCTACCTCTTGTGGGGAAAATAGTATACTATACTCATTTAGTAAAATCTCTGAAAACAGTATGCTATTAACTGTAATTTTCACATCATACATTAAATTGTTTAGCCTTATTCATCATACATATTGCTTTGATATAAATCTTCTCATTTCCTTCTCTTCATCAGACTACGGCAATCACCGTTTCATTCTCTATCTCGGCATACTTGACATTGGTTCTAATCTCCATAAGTGAAGTAACACAATACTGTTCTTTTTATGTCTGGCATATTTCCTTAAAATAACTTCTCGCAGGCCCATCCATAGAGTTATGAATAGCAAGATATCCTTCTTTTCTAATGCTTAAGAAAAGACCATTATGTCTGTTATACACACACACACACACACAAACACACACACAGTCACGTATATATACATTGATATATTTCACAGTTTCTTCACCCAGTGATCTGTTAACCAATGCCCAAATTTTTTCCTTGTTATTGCTACTGTAAATGATATTGTAATGAACATGACTGTGTAGATTGATAACTTCACAACAAGGAGGATTTCTGACTCATATGGCAAGTCCATTTTTAATTATTTTTGGGACTGCTTAAGTAATAGCTGGAGCATTCTCCATTCCAGCTGAGAGTGTGTAAGAGTTCCCTTTCTCACCAGTAACTGTCCTCGGCCTAAACTGAGAGCAGCTATGCTAATGGATGCCAGCTGGGATCTTAGCGTGGCTTCTACTTGCATTCTCCTGATAACTAGTGATGCTCAGCATCCTTTCATGTGCATTGCATGTTGGTCATTTTTTTTATAACAGGTCGTTTAACCATTATAAGTGAAATGTTTATTTGGGCTTTTTGCTCATTTTTATTTAGATTATGAATTTTCTCCAGTTGTATGCACTCCTTAAACATTTTGGCTATTAGGCTGTTCTTCACATAAACGATTTGCAAGTAAGTTTTCCAATTTGTAGGTTGCTGTTTCACTACTAATTGTTTCCTTTGCTGTGTAGAGATATCTGGGTTTATAAAGTTCCATTATTTTAGTTTTGCTTTTGTTGACTGAGCTTTTACTATTGCATTCAACAAATATTTCTAATTTCAATGTCAGGAGTTTCTCCTCTATGTAATTGACAAGGAAATTCATATTTTCAGGTCCTGTGTTTGCATATTTTATCTTTCTTGGGTTGACTTTTGTGTATAAGGTAAGAGAACAAGTCCATTTCATTTTTTTAAAAGTGGTAATCAAATCTTCCCGGCATGATTTGCTCTACAAACTAACTCACATTTCTCCACTGAGTTTTCTTGTTGTTCTTGTTAAAAATTCATGGAATATATATATATATATATATATATATATATATATATATATATACATACATACACACACACACACACACACACACACACACACACACTCATTCTACACTTGATGAAATTTCTGTCATAATATGCCTCCATGACTGGCTGATTAAGAGAATGTAAACAATACATGGTAAGACATTGACAAAATCAGATAATTAAGCTTATGTATGAAATTTGCACTATCTGACACTTCGCATATTTGGTTCTGAATCCCTCCCAAGTCACTTCATGTGATAGACATGCCAAGCTAAAGAGGAGCTCTAGTACTCTTATTTGCTAATTCACGAGGCACTTACTTTTCTCTCCAACTCCTTCTTCTCGTGACCATGCACAGCTGGTTTGTAGCAATCACTGTAGTCTCTAAGAGTTTTCACCCTGCACAGAGTGTCCTGGAGAACCACAGAGGTTTTCCATCGAGATTAGGAGAGAGTTGAGTCCTATCAAACATTTAGGAGCAGCGTCTGTCCTCAGGGTCCACCTGGCCAATCATACTTTTAAGTGAATTGCCCACCGCAGAGATTTTATCTTAAAACATTGCACACACTCACACCCACAATATGCACACTTATTTCAAAGCACAAATGTCAGTAAACCTAGCAAAGGAGACACACACACTCAAACTTCATCTTTATTCCCTATTGTTCGTAGATCACGTCAGTTCCAATTAGCAATTTATTTATGGCACAAAAATTTAGCATGAACAAATATAACATAATTCAAATCCTATTTGCACAAAAAAAGATAATGAATCTTCTCAATGATTTAAAATTATTGTATATTTCATGTAAGTCTTCCCAGCATAATCACTGCATTTTTATCTGCTTTTATCAATTCAAAAGCACTGTCATATTTTTATTGATATATTTTTCTTGAAGGGAAATTACAACAAGTGTACCTGGTGGAATATTAATCAGGGGGGCTTATAATGACATATAATAGCTTATAAGGCTAAAAGTAGTGAGATAGCGAGGAGAAGTAAAAATAAAAAAGAGGAAATAATGATTTCTAGAATCATAGAAAAATACAAAGGTAGAGAGGAAAACTTACATATTTGAAAATGCCTTTGTTATTAGTAAACAAAGAAGTGAAAAAAGCATTTAAAACAATGTAAGACAATTCAGATATAAGATTATGGCAACTTCTGTGAGGTAAAAAGTTCTTAGCAGCCACATTTAGCTTAATTTTTCAGCAATTATATTTTTAAAATTTCATATAGGATAAGAAATATTTTTGCTTAATTTCAACCTGGCCAAAGAAAGGTAGAAAAGGTAGTGCTACATGTTAGAGTTTTTAGTGTTGTAGCTTTATATTTAGAATTGTTTTCCATTTATTGAGGTTCAATATTTTAAATAACGCATACTCAATCATGTTAAAAACACATGTGCTCTGATCATTTGATCTTTAGAACAATGCAAACTTTAAAATATTGAAATGACTACAACCAAGTATATGCCATAAAAATTAATTTCACACTGTAAATACTAATGATAATGAATTACTGCACATTACCCATTGTGGTAATAACTATTTTATATCAAATTAATTCCTAATATACTTCCTAAAGCTATTCTTTTCCCAAACCTTTCCCACTGTTGATAGTGAAAAATTAAAGCTCTTTTTACTTGCTCAGGCCAAAAATATTAGTATTATTTTCAGTGCTTCTATTTCTCTCACACACTGTAATAAGTTCATAAATTCTATATTCTAAACATTTAGTGAGTTTCCCAGGCAAAAGTCCAAGACAAATCATGGAAAAAAATTTTTTTTTGCTATTTCAATAACTGCCTGTGATGGGAAAGATTCAATAATTAGTTAACGAATTAATAAATTAATGAATATGAACTTGCCAGCCGAAAAACAATCTTGAGTATATAGACAACGTGCTTCTTTCGTGCTGCGTATTGAAATAGACTGCGTTGGCTTATGCGGAGGTCACCGCAGCAGAGAGTAAGAAAGGTCACCGTGGTGGTAGTGTGGTCACAAATCTCTCCAGATAGGACCCGCTGGGCTAGTGCCGCTGCTGAAGACAGCTCAGGGCCCTTCCCCGCTGAAGTTAGTTAGAGAGACAGCAAATTAAACAACTACTTATCACTGGTTGAATTCAATCTACCGGATAATTAAAAACTTACCAATTCACTTTCAGTCAAACAGAAATAAAGATAGATGAAGAAGAAACTTAAGAATTTATCCTGATTACCTGGGCTTCTTGAGGATTTTTGACAAAATGCTTTACAGAAGAGTGGGTGTTTTGAAAGCCAAGGAAGAAGTGTGATGTCAGTTGCGCTCATGTCATTTATAATTTTTTTGGGAAATATGAGAACGGTTTACCTTACACTTTTTTATACTCTTCTTTGCTTTAAAACATTTATAAAGACTTGTATCACTCAATTTATTTCTTTAAATAATGTTTTCATTGATCATCCGGTTAAGCGGAGTTAGAGAAATGTGAATTTGATGTTTGGAGGAAAGTAAATTAACTTGTGTGTTAAAAAGTGGAATATTTAAAAATTGAATTTGGTACAAGGTATAGAGTATCCAATCTTGCAAATATTTTTGTAATAAGATTCAAAATTCATGGAAATAATTCTGGGAATATGCGAGCAGGAAGAGACATTCTGATTTTGTGATATCCATCGTGTAGATCCAGAAATACTAGTTGTTTAAATAATGCCATGCTCTGGTGCCACAAAATTTAGTTCTGTCCCTTAGGAAAACTGTTATTTCCAGCAATTCATGTGTTTTCTCTATCTTCAAAGAATGAGAGACCAATTTTCCAGCTTCTATGAGTGCTACCAAGTGACAGCCTTTAGCTTCTAGCAATATTTGGAAGTGACCTTGGCTAGAATTCTTGTCCAATATTGTTGTTTTGTTTTATCCCCAAATTGATCAATATGAAAGTTTTAAAACAGCCACATCTCCTTAGTCCAAAGAGAAACAGTTCTGAAGTCCATCCTGACTTGAAAGTTTCTCTGAGGACAAGCAAAGTCTTTGGAACTGTACCACAGTTCAGCTTCTCGGACGAATCCTTGTTCCTTTCTCACTTCTTTCCTCCAGAGTTGATCCACATAACACACTGTCATGGTTGAGCTCTACAACGTCCCTCAGATCTTCATGGATTCAGAGGCTCTTGGAGGGAAATTGGACCATGACACCGTGATAGGTGACTTGTTAGGAGGCAGAGCCTTGTTGAAGACATAATTCTTCAGATGTCACCTAAAAAGTATTCCTGCCTTTCCATTTCCTGCACTGTTTCTCTGCTTCCTGGCCAGCATAATTTTAGCAGCTTCCCTCCTACACACCCTTCACCATGCATTTCCTACCATGAAGCCGGACAACTACAAACTGAATCTTCTGAATTCTAAGTCATAGGACCCCTGTTCTATATGTTGTGGGTATCTTGTCCCAGTGATGAGACAGAAATTCACACAAATAATTGCCACCTCAGCATTGTCCAATAGATTTCAAAATAAGATCTACCAGAATGCTTAGCAAGGGTTTCTACCCATAGAATTTTTGGAAGTAATTAAGGAGTTGAAACACCAAATCCAAAAGGAACAGCAATACGCACCTTGGGGTGATGTGTGAAAGCTACATAAATATGGTACAGCACAAGAAACCTTAGAACATACATGACTTTGTAAAGTGACTACCTAGCAGCACTTGCTCAGTAAATGAAATTGATTGAATTAAAAGCTCAGGAATAGGCTTCCCCTTTGTAGTTTACCAAAAATTCTCCACAGCTATGCCTATCACAATCACTCTACCTTTGACCCACTTACTACTGTCGCCTATATAGCCTAAATGCATCCACGTAGTAACACGCAATATTTTTCAGATATTTCCGCATCAAAAGATATTTTTCCTATGTTGTGACTGGGACCATGGACATTTCACTAGGTTAGTGACCAGAAGTCAGACTGCTAAGTCTGCACCTAAAGCATTTCTCATGGTTTCCTTCTCAAAGAGCAATATATTAGCAAACCTGTAAATATGTTGTGACTAAGATTTTTTTGTCAAAACACACTGGTTTTAGAATGAGTGTTCCATGTACAGCTGTTTTCAAGTGGGAGTCTGTGGAATCTGATGTGTAGATGAGTTCACCCCCTGAGGCAGGTCCTCGTCAGCAGCCCTCACACCCGTGCAGAGGTCACTGTGGGGTGCAATGCTTTCCAATTCCTGCCATAACAATCACCACACATGCAGGGGCTCAAACCACAGAAGTTTATCCATTCACTGTTTTGATTGTCAGAAGTCCAAGAGGAGTCTCCTTGGGTTATCAGGAAGATATTGTCTTGAACTTGTTTCCTTCTGGTGACCTTAGAAGAGAATGCTGATACTTTCCTTCTGCAGCTCCCAAAGGTTTCATTGTTTTGTTTGTTTTTTCTTGTTTAATTAAGTGTTTTGGTACAATGTAGATATGTATAAAGGTCAGGTTTTTGTTTATACATCCCTTCCTCCACATGCAAGGACAACAGTGGTTAATCAGTTTATCAAGGTCCTTTGCCTTCGCATCCTTCCTTCCTTCCTTCCTTCCTTGCTTCCTTCCTTCCTTCTTGCCTGCCTGCCTGCCTATCTTCTTTTGAACAGCTGATCCTGGGGTTGAACCCAAGACCTTTGCAACTGAGCTACGTCCACAGCCCTTTTTTGTTTTTATTTGGACACAGGCTCTCACTAAGTTGCTAAGTAGACCATGCTGGACTTCAACTTGGTATTTTTGTGCCTCATTTTCCCAGAGCTGAGGGATTGCAGGCATGCGTCACCGTGGCTGGCTTCGTACCATGTTTAGATTGCGCTTCTCTAGTGCTCTTTGGTGACTTTTTCTCCTGTTTTTAAGGATTTACGTGATTGTATTGGGTAATCTAGATAATCTTCCAGCTCAGACGCAGATGATTATCACTCTTCATCACACCTGTAGCTTCAATTCTCTTTTGTAAGGCAGCATACTCAGAGGAGACAGAGCGTAGGACATGGATGTCCCATGTTGCCATTATTCTTTTTGCCACATGGAACTACAGCTGAAAGTGCAGCAGACTACTCAGCCAGCTGGACTCTGACACAGAAAGGTGCTGCTCCTTGTGCTTATCTGCTGTGTCGGATTTGAACCTTCTGCCTGATTCGTTCCTGTGAGCTTTGCACCCTCCTCACTTCCCATGTGCACCCTGGGCCTTTCACGAGTTCCTCAGTGTTGTTTATTTTGCACAGATGGCTCAGTTCAAATAGTTGAAGTTTTAATGTCCTTCATCTTCAACAAATTAAGATTTAAATCATGAGATCGGAAATAAAATCGTAATTTCTGAAAGAGACATAGATTTTAAGTATGTTTCTTTTCTCTGTATCCTAAAGGCCTTTATTTACTCATTTCTTTTCTCTCTATTCTAACTAAATAGGACCTACATGTGGTCTCATGTTTACATTTTTGTATTCCTATCGTAAAGAAAGTAATTTTGTTGGAATTGAGCTGTGTGTCCTTTTCACCTAAGTATGCCGTGCATAGTATGTGTTCAAAATCAATGACTAATTTTAAATGTAAGTAAAATTAAACGTGTGAACAAACCATTTGGAATATGGTACCTCTATTTTAAGTAAGTGCCTACTGAATTCTCCTTCCTTTGGAAGCGTGTCTGTCAGCAGGATGTGTAACTTAAAAAATGCACATTGTACAATGCAACGCTTATCACTGAGACTGCTGCCCCCACCGACCCACCCCAACCTGTGCAAAGCTTGAGATTCAGATGTGGAGCTGGGCTTCTGCAGGTGATCAATGATCGCATTGCTGAGAGAGTTCTCACACTCTTCGTACTTCCTCTTGCCTGAAGTTTATAGATGCTGTCCTAGCCATGCCCTCTCCAGCATAAACAGCACACCCAGTCCATTTCCATGTGTTGTGAGCTCAAAGAAATAGGGAAGAGTTTTCACAATGCCATCATGAAAATGAATCAAGGTTGCAAACTTCTCTAATAGTCTCATTATTTAACAATAAATTATTATGGCTCAAGAGAATGTACCATAGATGTTGTATTCTATCATTCATATAGTAAGGGTTGATGTCATGTTTGTAAGCCAAGATGGACAAGCATAAGTTTCTATAATTGCTTTTTAAGATGCAATTTCAAGATGAAATAACAAACAGTAGCCTTAGTTCATTCTTTTAATTAATTAAGTTTATTGGTACATTTTAGGTGTGCATGATGATCACGTTCATCATAGAGAATTTGTATCTACACATGATATAACTTGATACTTGTTTTTCCTATTCCCCTACTCCTCCTTTAACCCCTCTTCTCCTCCTTATTGACAAAAGCTTTGTTTCCATTTTTTCCTTCTTTTCTCATTTTTTAAAATTTTCTCTTCCTTCCTTTCCCCTTCTCCCCTCCTTAGTTCCCCTTCTCATTTGAACATGTTCTTTCTATTTCACAATAGCCATTATACATTTTGGTCTTTATTTACACTTATGGTTTCATGCACCAGAGAAGCAATATGATATCTACGTATGTGTGCCCACCTGAAGGTGCATGGCGAAAGTTTTAGAGAAAGCAATTCTCTAACTGCAACAGAAAACTCATGTGCCTACGGTAAAGCAAATACTGAGGTTTCAGTTTAGAAAAGAGCAATGCATACATTAATATCTTTTGTCTTAAATGATGAAAGAAAATAGCACACTCACTTTATGTTTGCCATCCCTGGCCTGGAGTAAAAAGATATCGAAGTTGCTTTTGTTACTGTTCTTTATCATTCTAAGATATTAATAGAATGATCTGCTATCATGGAAAAGATATTGTCAGAAATACTGTGCTAGTAAAGTTGACTAAAGCTTCCAAAATACAGAATTGTGAAAAGAGAAAGAAACAAAAGCTTAGCACTAACAGACAACTGTTTTAAATAATTTTAACAATATTTGTAGTGACTGATGTCTCCTTGAATAAAAAAGAATGGAAATGTAACTGATAGCTGTCTTTCCAGTGGCTTCCACGCTGACATTGATAGTCAACAAAAGAAATAAAATCATAAGGTCACATAAAATGGTTTTCCCCTTTTACAATTAACTCAGACTATCTTATGCATAAAGAAAAGAGTGTTCATAAAGTATACTTTTGATCAGTAGCTTCAAATCCTCTCCTAGTGTTACAGGAAGTTGACTTTTTGAAGTATTTTCTGTTTTTCATAACCTCCATCAGGCAAAGCAGCAGGAAGATGAAATTTCCATTAGTTCCAATTAATAAAGAAGCAACAAACTGTCATCTTCACTCATCATTTCCCACACTCTAGTCAAAAATTAAGGATTGTCAGAATGGACTCATCAAGTTAATACTTTAAGAATTTAAATTTCTTTTAGTATCTATCACTGGAGGATTTTTGGAAGCAAGTCATGTTAACATAAAGTGGTCATCAGTCACTAACTTTGTACAGATAATCAGCATTTACATTCCAATCAAAGCTAAAATCAAAAAGACATTGCACTGGCTTAGAGCATTGAAACATAAGTTGAAATCGTTTTATGATACACATAGAGGAATACATTCTGACACACCTTGCCTGTGGCTCTTTTTCTTGAGTGCTAAAAATACATTTGAACTTCCATCAAATTAAGCACAGATGATAATCCCAGAGGATTCACTGCTATCTAAGGTATTCAAACTTTGTTTGAGCAAAGCCAAACCAAGGAAAAACCCAGAAGGGTAGATTGTCGGATTCTGGCCCCAAATTGCTAGGGAAATGAGACTAAATTTGGATATTTTTCATTACACTTCTTTAATATTTTCAGTTCTTGAAAATTATCCTGTGGAACCATTCAGATTTTCAACACTCCAGGGAAGAAAATGGTATTTATGGGAATCATAAGTATCATTTCTGAAAAAGAAGAATAGAGACTATCAGGGAAAATAGAAAACAGTTTTTCTTTGTAAAGACTATAGACATGTTTTAGAGTGTAGTGATGAAAGTAATTCTGAGTCTAGGAAACCATATGACAGAACTCAACTGCAACTATTTGTGTTGTAACATTTAACAACTTGTAGAACATCTTTGTACCTTAGTTTCCTTATCTAGTCATAGTGATTACAATGAGAATCACAATATCTAGTTTAATTGTGGAAGGAATGAATTGTCCATTAATCACTTTTTTCCTGACATATTCCATTCCTTAGGATTCTCTCACACATGCTTACTAATAAATAATTCATTATTATTAAATTACTACTTCATAGAAATATGACTGTAGCTGTCAGGTCACTTTCTATAATATCACAAAAGATCATTTTCTCTAAGATACACACTTTGTCTTCATGAACACCAACCTCAGTACATATTACTGAACACAAAAGACTGGTTACACTTATCAATGATGCAATGCAATCTTTTAATTCAGAAATTCTACTATATTATTAATATTCTCTTTACAATGCCAGCCAACATGTCAATCAAAGGATAACCAATGATGATCAAAGGAGCTAAAGGTTAATCGATTATTAGTTCATTAATCATAATATTTAACACATTTCTAAGAGGCCCTATCAGTTGAACTCATTAAGTTGTAGAAGTGTGTCCCAAGCTGATGTTGTGTCAGACAAATTTGTCTTTCTCAAATTTTATATTGCTTTACTTTGTACTTTCAGGAAAAAAAATTAACTCAGACTTATGCTTCTAGGATGTTGGAATGGATATATTTTTCCTTATTTTTTCCCAGGAAAAATTAAAATCCCTGAACATTCTATAAAACATAATATAAGGGGATAATGAAAAATAAAAGATAGATACTAGAAACAGCAAGATCAATCTTTTGCAGAAGGGAAGGGCCAAGAAATAGAGGGAGGGAGGTGGAAGAGGCGAGTAAAGGAATGGAAAAGGAATTAAGGTGTGTCACGAGTACATACCAGTTCTCTGTGGAGAAGGCCATCATTATGGACTTGCAAACATATGCCAATAAAAATTAAAATTAAAAGAGCAAAAATGAGAAAGTAAAAGCAAAAAGAGACTGTCTAGAGAGTTAATATCTATGAAACAACACACTGGTGATTTCACTGGGCTTTCTTATTGTTTCAGGTATGTGTTAGACCAATTCTTGTAGAGAAGAGTCATCTAGAAATGGGAATAGACGTGTGCATAAAGATGCTAGCAACAGCCTTGTCTCTCTATCCAGAACCAAGAAGGACCGGTCTGTTAATATCAACAATTGTGGAAAAGAATCGCTGTATCCCCCAAAAAGCATCACACAAAACCTGTAGCCTTACTCAGGCTTAGTCCACATAGGTTGAATCTACTTCACAAACCTGGAATGACGAGCTCCAAACTCCACACTTAACGGTGGCAGAAATCTGAGAGAGGAGTTTTGAGTTTTGTCCCAGACAAATATTACCGACCCTTTCATCCCTAGGTGATTAAACAAGACTTTCACCGTCACTGAAAGTGAGGCTGCATCTTATAAATCTCTTCTGCAGTGGTAACGGAAGGAGACTATTTCAGTCAGACACACACTAACCTCTCAGAGCCTTACTCCGAAGAGTTCGTGAAACTCACGTTTGCATTCCTTTTAGGTATGGGGCCGACATACTGGGAAATATTCTAAGTTTTACATACACTACTGTAGTCATCTCCCACTGCATGTTTCCATCTTCTCTGCTGTGAGTTTATGGCTGCAAGAAAATCCATTCTGCATGGACTCTCCTATGGGTTATGCATCTGGCAGAATTAACTCTGCTGATCAACCAGCAATGGTATTGTGGATGCTTTTGTATCTTATCACACATAAATTTGTCCAGCTTTTTGAGACATGCAGTTTTCGTGCATTAAAATCCCCTGGAAATTTATAAGCTGGAATTAAAGTCAGTTCTGAAAACTGACATTTATGTGGACAATTCATTCTTTCGAATTTTCTGCCAAATGCACTGGGAAGAATAGAATAGCAAAATATATTGGTAACACCGTGAAATTCACTTTTCGTAGCCTTGGATGTAGTAAATTCTCAATCTGCCATCATGGCGCGGGAATTCAGCCCCAACCCTTTTTCTTTCTTGCATAGTTATAAGAGGACAGGGGATGCCGAGAGAGCAGAGCAAAGGGGCTCAGTGTTCGCCTCCTCCACAAAAGTGAACCAAAGCGAGGGTGGGCAGCTGCCCTGTGAGAGGAGGGCTTGAGAAGAGACAGACAGGGAGCCCCGAGAGACAGGAGGACCTCCGGTTCCAGCTCAGAGAGGAGGAAGCGCACGGGCACCTCTGTGGGTAGGGCACTTGCAAGGCAGGGGAAAGGTGAGCAGCAGAGTTGCTGGGCTCACGATGATCCAAACTTCCTCACCGCCTTCTTCCTGAGGCCAGTTAGGGAACAACCTGGAGGCCAGATGGAGCTTCCTTTGCTGAAGGAACTCGATTGGCTCCCTTCAGTCCCCAGGTCCCAGGCTACTAATGTACTTACCTCAGTGCCATCCAGAGATAAAACTGCAAGCAAAATAACAATTCCTTAAAATTCTCCAGCCTCTGCCTAGGTTTACCCTGGGAGTCCCATGGACATTCCACAAAATCCTAAAATGCCACATCCTCCGAATACAGTTACCCAAGGTCAAAATTACTGTGTGTAAAGGGGCAGAGACAAACTCCAACACAGTACTGCTTGGGGCCCTCAGCGACCCACTCTTAACACTGCACTAGGAATCTAAGCACAAATAGCAGACATTGGAGTCAAGTTATTTTAAAGAGCAAATGAACCTAAAAGACGTGTACAGGGCATCTGATGAAGTAACTTTCTTATTAGCACCTGGCATAGTTTCCAAAGTATAGGCCATGAGACAAACCACAATAAATTCAAAACAATTAAAAACAAACATTGCGAGCCGGGCGTGGTGGCGCACGCCTTTAATCCCAGCACTCGGGAGGCTGAGGTAGGCGGAGCGTTGTGGGTTCGAGGCCGGCTTGGGCTACAACGCGAGCACAAGGCCGGCCTGAGCTGCATAGTGCGACCCTGCCTCAAAAAAAACCCGGGCCGGGAGCTTGGCTCAGTGCCTTAAGCGCCTGCCCTGGCAGGCGCGAGGTTGTGAGTTCAATCCCCGGTGCCGCAAAAAAAAAAAAAAAAAAAACAAACAAACAAAAAAAAACCCAAACATTGCATCTCCTCTGATCACAATATAATAAAACTAGAAATCAACAAGAAATACTTTACACTGGGACAACCTATCAAGATACTGTCTCAAATTAAAAGGTAAAATTAGGTTTGGAGATATATCTCACTGCAAAAGCCCTGGGTTAAATCCTTATTACAAATAAATGAAGAAAGAAAGAAAGAAAGAAAGCAAAGAAAAGAGAAAAGAAAAGAAAAGAAAAAAAGGTACTTTATAAATGTTACAAAAGTCAGTGGAAACTTAACTGTATATTCTTAAATTACCAATGAATCATTTAAGAAATAAAAAGGAAAATTGTTGAGCATTTTTTCCATACACCAATTTGTCACTTGAATATTATTTAAATATGCTTAAAATTTGAAAAAATGCTTATTCAGACCATTTGCCAGTTTCTACATTGGATTATTTGTATTTATGTTGCCGAAGTGTTTATACAAGTTATATATTTTGGGATAACATCGCCTATGTTCTGTTCTGGTTTCATAATGTGGGACTTTATATTTACGACAATTAATTTAATGTTTGCATACAGTGAGATATTTATATCTAATTCTACTTTTAGGCTTGTGAATAGCTAGTTTTCTAAGCATCATTTATGGAAGAGATTTTTCTGTCCCAATTATGTGCTCAGAAAATCTGGTTTCCTGGTAAATATTCCCTAATTTCACTGTCTCCATTTTTCTGCAACCTCAAATATTTTGGATAAAGTGTTTATATTGACTCACAAACTTTCATAATCAAAACCCATGACACCCACTCACAAGATTGTGTTTCTGTGATGTGCCTTCCATAGCACTCCCTAGGGCCTCCACTCCGATCTGACCTCTGCTTCCTTTCTTACCAGGGATAGTTTTGTTTTCTGGAAATAGTCTTAAATTCCATAGTGTCCACTGATCCAAATCCTCCTACATTTCTACAAAGTACTTAACTATACATTATATAAAATATTTTATTTTCTATTTTTAAATTTAAAAATAAAAGCCGGGCTTGGTGGCGCATGCCTTTAATCCCAGCACTCGGGAGGCTGAGGTAGGCGGAGCTTTGTGAGTTTGAGGCTGGCTTGGGCTACAACGCGAGCGCAAGGCTGGCCTGAGCTACACAGTGCGACCCTGCCTCAAAAAACCAGGGTTGGGAGTTTGGCTCAGAGGCTTAAGTTCCTGACCTGGCAGGTGTGAGGTTGTGAGTTCAATCCCCGGTGAAGCAAAGGAAAAAGAAAAATTTAAAAATAAAGTTTTCTTTCTTTATGCTGTTTAGATTTTGCTTCTTAATGAAACTATCGAGTTCTTGGAGAACATTGCTCATGTTGCATGTAGTCATCTATAGTACCTAGCAAAGCTCTGAGAGAGGACTTGTGTCACTACAGTAAACAATACTCCTGTCATTAGCAGTTTTTAAAACTGTGCAGTATTTATTTGTGTGGTTCAGGGATGACACTCTGAATGCCTACAAGAAAACAAGCCATATTAGTACATATATACACACTCTACAAAGCTAAGTTTTTATGACAAAAAGTAGCAGTGGTGGTTCACAATGTTTTTTATCATTTTTCATATTTTTAAAAAGTATCAGTCAAGGTATACCTGATTATTACAGTTCTCTTCCTCCAACTACTTTCCTCTATATTCCCTAGGTTAAAACCCTAAGAGAGGATCAAGCCGTTTATATTTCTTTTACCCATATTCACCCATACAGTTATAATATGCCTCAGAACAAGTAACAATTTAGTTTTGAAAATACTCAATACCAGAAAGAAATATGAATATATTCTTTATATACATATAGGGTTAGGGTTAGTTTAGAGTTACATGTTTTTTTGAAATATTGCAGAAGATATTTTGGCAAAGGGGGAACAGTTATGAGAAGTTAAATGATTCAAAATTCTTGTTGATAACCCGGGAGTGGTGGCGCACATCTTTAATCCCAGCAACCGGGAGGCTGAGGTAGGAGGAGAGTTGTGAGTTTGAGGCCGGTTTGTGCTGCAGTGTGAGCACAAGGCTGGCCTGAGCTACATAGTGTGCACCTGTCTCAAAAAACCAGGGCTGGGAGTTTGGCTTAGTGGCTTAAGTGCCTGTCAGGCAGGCGTGAGGTTGTGAGTTTAATTCCCGGTGCCTCAGGAAAAAAAAAAACAAAAAACAAAAAAAACCCCACAGATTCTTGTTGATAATTGCTCCTGAAAATAAATAATGGCAAGCAAAATCAAAATGTATTGTTCTTTTTTAAATGTAAGTAAAGTAAGGCGATATGGTGTAATGTAGTACATAAAACTCTAAAGTGTTTGTTCATGAGATGCATTACACAGGGTCACTGAAAGCACCACCTTCATTGGCTCCTCTGTGAATATACGGATGATATTAGGTTTCAGGATTATTAGTCTACCACTTCTAATGGGCATTAAATCCCAGTTTGTCTGACAAACACCTATGTTACAATTATCAGTGCTTAATAGGTCCTGGGCTGTCTGTCCTCTGACTGACATGTCAACAGTGCAAAGGGCTTTGGATGCATTTGCCATTTTCTAAGGCTACTCTCTTGAAATTTCTCTCATGAATCAGAATTTTGGCCTGTGTAGCCCAGAAGAATGAAGGCATTAGCAGCAGGTAATATCTCTCTTTGTCATTTTCACAGCTATGGTTTCAATCGGTGTGTTTACTGTAGATGAATTAGAGTAGTTAGGGGGGTGAATAATAAGATTGGGAATTTGTGTCACTGAATGCTTGTATTCTATTTCTTATTTGCAGTAAAAAAAATTTTTCCCCTTTATTAAGGAACTTGCAACTATATGCTTAAAAACAGAGGTCTCAATGAAGACAAGTATTGGTGATATGTAACTGAAGAGCTTTTCCAGATTCGGGCTTGCCTCAGTGATAGCAAATGCCTCCACTTTCAAAATACATTATTTAAAATAAACAGCAATAAAAACACACTCAGAAATAATGTGAACAGTTTTATGTTGCTGATTATTTGTAAGGTGGTACATCAAGCATTTCAAAATTATTTAGCCTGAAAATACCCAATTTGACAGCTTCAAGGAACCCCAGACCCACTTCTAAATTTTACATAAGGGAAAATACTAACACAGAAAGGTTCAGTCACTTGCCAGAATACCAAAGAGAAGGAAGAGGAACCTATATTTCACAGAAAAACAGATCTAGAGTCTCTATCGTTTATGATTATGTTATGTTATCTTGCTAGGTATGCTGCTGGATCTTTTTAGAGAGATTTGATTGTCAAACTCAAGACCAGAAGTGAATTCATTAATTCATAGTTGATTATGACTGTTTTCTTTAAAATATGACTTCCAATATATATGCAATTAGTATACGTGTTATCACACAGCTTTCCCACTGACAGCTGACTTACAATTTCATTTAGTGAATTCTCAGTTACCATTTGAGATCATGCTGCAGTCCTCTTGTCCAATAAAAGCACGTATTCAGCAACCTGCACAGGATATATTTGTTATTAGTTAGTGTTTTCTGGCCTCTTTTCTTGCCACTAATGTCATCCTTGGGAGAAGACCTAGAGCATATTATGACCGAAGGAAATAGCCCATTAAAGACTTGGTGGCCACATGGAGATGCTAACAGCATGAAGCACCTTCTGTGATGTATACAGGAAACGAGGTTAAAATCAGGAAGAGACTGGGGTTTGGAAGAAGCCCTGTGACAAAACTGTGTTCAAGAAGGCATCAGATGAAACTTGAGACCTAACCAAGAGTAGGTGGCAAGGTGGAAGAACCTCAGGAATAAAACTTTTATTGTTCTAGTTCAAATATTTCATTATTTGAAAATGATGGAAGTGCATTTTCCAAAATGTATGAAATTTCCCATCTGTTTGAAGATACCATTCTCTTTACTAATAGAATATGTTTATAAGGAGCAACAAACATAAATAGGAAATGAGTTAATCATCTCAACACAGGTCAAATTTGAAAGTAAACTGGTTCCATGGGTTTGGGAAATTGTAAAAACATGAAAACGTACCTGTAGATGGAAAACTTCACAGACAGCAAAATCTAAGCTTCCTGACTTTGAATTCATGAGTTGACTTTAGATGACAATATTTCTAAACGCAGCATGTATTATCCTATGGGCATTTTTGTATTGTGTTTTGCTGTGTTAACATTAATTTACAGCTGTGTATTTACTCTGCCATGAGTCATTCTTGGAATAATAATTTCCAATCATTTATTCTCTTGAACTGGTGCCATTTACTCATTTACTGGATTTCGAAATGACCTGCCCTTCAGCTCATGATACTAAAACTGCCTTTCCTATTTCTCTCACAATAATATATCTGAAGCCACATTAAAAATGTGGATGTTCAGGAGCTAAACGAGGCCTCTGACTCACGGATGCATTTCTTCAGTGCTGTCAGGAAGTCGGATAAACAAAATGCGAAGAAAGCAGACTAGGTTTTTGATTGCATCCTAAAAGTAAATTTTACAAATGATTAGATTTCTCCATCCTTGGAACCAGTCTGTTTTCCTTCCCTGCATTTTGGCTTTTTTATGATTTATACCTTCTGATAACATTCCTATATCTCAACAGAGTGGCAACATTATTGCCTGCCATTAGAAAAACACACTTCTTTTATATCAATGATATAGATATGCAATGGAGCAGAAATATGGCTCCTTATTCCACACAGACTTCTTTGATATCTGGTGGTTCATAATGTGCTAGTGTTAGTCTTCCACCATTATCAGATATTTTTGTGATGTACTTGGGGCATATAATGGCAAACAGCTAAGAAAATATGCTGTATTTTTAAAGGATAATGTGGCTCATCAGTTATTGGCATACAAGGAAAGATTGTTTTTCTCCCAAGAAATAAATAATTTATTATGAAATAAATTTTGAGAAATAATTTTGAGGGGCACTCACATATTGTTAATATGGATAGTATAAAAACTAAAAATCTGCTAGGTTATACAAAAATGAGTATTTTAGCTGTCTGAACTTACACTTTAAATTCCCAAGTAAAATCCAAGATGTCTTTTAGAAATATAAATTATCTTTTAAAACTTGTGTAAGAAAAACTTTGGCAATTCATTTATTTCTTTAAAATTAAAATGTGGAGTCAGACTGGCTGGATTTATATACAAATTCTGATACAAAACTTCTGTTTTTCAAAAGCAAGGTGTTTAAATGCAGCATATATATATACACACACACGTAAAGAGATTGAATGCTTTGGTATCAGTATTGTAAATACAAACACAATTATTACCACCGCTACCATTTTGTTTCATCTATTATTTTTTGGTTGTCAAAATATTTTGTCATATGGGATAGCATGAAAATTCTAAACAAGAAAAATATATCAGTGCTAATTGTGACAGTCTTTTAACAGTAATCATCAGTTTAGGCTTATGTAGGTGTATAATAGAAGAATTAATAGCACGTCTTTAATACTTATATGTAATGTAGCATGTCCTGTATAGCTACATGCTTATGCAGGACAATGTATTAAGCATATTGAAGTGGAAAAATGAGCAACTTCATGCATTTTTAGGTTCATACATATGCAAAAAAATAAACACGATTTAATGCCTGGAGATAAAGAGGAGAGAAATGGGGATAAAATCTTACTGCATTAATCATTTTTACACAATTAACACAATGGATGTTTTCCTTTAGTGATGATAGAATAATTAAGGAGAGAAACAGCAGGGTTTCATTTGTTCAGAGTGTAAATTAGATCGATTGCTGTTTTTCGACAATATGTGATATTTAGAAAGCATTTTGCTAATTTCACTTAGCAAACCTCACAAATAATGCTTCCTACAAATTTTACATTTTAGAATAATGGAGGTAGTTTTTGATCCTAGTCATTATGGAATAGTTGAAATTAGACTATTTTTCTGCTGTAAATAGGGAAACACGGGGTGAAAATCGGGAATGTGTTCTCTACACACCGCTGCTCTTTCTGAAGACAAGGAATTGCACGGCCCCGGCTTCCAGTCATCCCAGTGTTTAGCGCACAGTGTCTAAAATCCTGAGTAAAACGGCTTCCACACAGAGTGACAATCTCACTGGGTACAGAATGGAAGCCCAATTTAAAGCAGGAGAGAAGTCTGAAATTTACAAACCTGCATGTATTGTAAGATAAATGGCTGTGAAGAAGTATCAGCAATCAGTGTGACTTTGCATAACATTATTTCAGAGGAAGAGATGCTAAGTTCTAGGAGAAAACAGATGCGACAGGTTCTGGCTAACCAGTGCACAGAGACTTCAAGATCACTGAGTGAAGTAGAGAAGATGTTCAGGAACGAACTGACCTAGAGGAGACAGATCTTCCTGACCACGGTGACAGTTGGGTTGCTATGTAAACGGAAGCTGCAGAATGTACATGTCTTAAGAGTAATGACACCAAATCAGTACATATTCACTGAAGAGCCTGACCTGCTAGCTGCCTGAACAAAATTCAATACTCTTCATATTGAACATAAAGTAATTCAGAGTCTCTAATGAGTATAAAACAATTTGAAATAAATACTGTGGGACACGTGAAGAAGCAGGAAAGTAGAAACACAATTAATGGGGAAAACTGTCAGTTGAAGCTGACACATGAATAACTCAGATTTGGTTTTATAAAGCAAAATTTAAAATAGTTTACCAATGTTACAGGTTATAGGTGGTCATCAGGCATTGGGCCACAGGTCTGTGATCCCAAATCCCTGGGAACTGAAGCAGAAAGATTGTGATGTAAAGCCTATTGTGGGAAATTTGGAGATTTAGAGAAACTGTCTCAAAAAGTAAAAACTCAAACCTGGGTTGGGTATGCTCCTCAGTGTGAAAGTCTTATGCTTTATTCCCAGTAATGCCACTATGACAACAAAATAAAGTGAGAACTGGACATTCACACAGTGGGATACTATTTAAACACAGGCAGTAATCAAATACTTTGCAACAGCACAGAAGTCCCTAGAAACATTATGTCAAGGGAAGTGAGCCAGGCAAAGAAGGACTAATGCCTCGTGACCTCCTCCATGGTGGAAGCTATAAACATTAATCTCAGTATTAGGGATGTTGTTCCGTGGTGAAAAATGTGCTTGTCGTCTATGCAACCTTGAGTTCAATCCCCAGTGTATGGGCACATACACACGCATGCACACACACACACACACACACACACACACACGCATACACACGCACATACAAACACGCGGTGATCTCATAAGGGTGCAAATAGAAAACTGTCAGAGGCTGGGAGAAGTAAGGAAGAGAGAGAAACAGTGGAAGGTTTATTAATGGGTACTAAGTTAACAAACCATTCTGATGCTTCTTCAGGTTAGATAAAAGCAAATAAGCAACCTTTCTGATATATGTTAATTTCAAATAAGCAATCTTTTAAGAACATAAAATCTGTTTATAAATATGAGGATATTATGGAGTAAAAATTACAGTCTTTTATTTGTTGTAAAGATATTAAAATCAAACAAAAATTAAAAACAATATAGGATTTCAAAACAAGATGATAGGAAATTAACAGTGGTCACTATATTGCATATTGTTGTCTTCAAAATAGTTGCTCAGTTTAGAAGATATGGGCATGCGAAACAGATCAAACAATATAATCACTCACAGTTTCTTTCCATGAACTAACAGAATAAATAGTACAATTATCCTAGCTAGCTTGCATATGTTTTTTTTTCTATCTTTTTTTCTCTTTTTCCTTATCCCAGAACAATTGCAATCTTAAGGAAGTCATTTTTTAACACTTGTTAAGGTGAACTACAAATCATGCAGTATTACTGGAATGAAAGGCAGAAATTTTATAGTAGTAAGAATGAAAACACCAAACAGACATGAACTATAAATTTGTAACGGACAGTAGTACAATTTTAAGAAAGTTAAAGTAAAGATCCAATAAGCTTTATATAAAAATGCAGTCATAATTGAAGAGTTTAAACACTTTTCTTGCTGACTGATAGACTAGATAAAATAATGAAATCTTTTAAGGACATGGAAGCTTGAAATAGCCTTTTTAAATCAACTTACCAAAATAGTAAACAACAAAGTAGAACAGACATATAATCCATATTCTTTTCAAATATACATGGAATTTTCAGTAAATTAGATTACAGCTCTCTTCACTAAAGCAGAACTAATAGAGAAAAGTGCCTGAAATCACACACAGCATGTTATTTGACTAAAAATTATTAAATCACTAATAGAAATAGATATGACTCAAATGTTTCAAAATTAATCAGCATAAATTGTGAAACATACAAGAAATAATCATAAAAATTCAAAAATATTTTGGCTGATAAATAATGAAGACACAATTACAACATTTGGTATTCTTTAAAAATTAAGAAAACATAATTAAGATGCCAGCATAAAAGTCTCAGCAAGAAAGAATATTTACAACTAATAAAAACTACTTAGTTAAACGCTAATAAAAGAAATAATAAAGAGATTATATATAAATATTAGAAGAATTTAACTAAGACCTAAGGACTCTCTCTCTCTCTCTCTCTCACCTAGTGATACTGTGTTTGCCTAGTATGAAGAAACTCTGAATTCAATCCCCACATCATCAAGGAAGACAAGTTAAAGAGAAAAGAAGGAAGGGGAGGGAGTGGAGGGAAAGAATAGAAAAGGAGAAATGAAAACAATAGGAAAGGAAAAAAGAGGAGAGGAAAAGAGCGAAAAAGTTACGTAAAACACATGACAGTTCTTAATAAGATTAGTAAAGTTAACTTATCAGTGATTTCCATATTATTACCCTACATTACAGCTTTAAGTTACCCTTAAATTGAAAATTTCAGGATTGTAAAACAAACATTTTTAAACAATCTACTTACAATAAAACAATTTTAAAGACATATATGGAACAACCTCATGTCAAAGAATTCACAAATCTTTTAATATTGACAACTCCTATCAACAATATATAAGTTAATTTAGGATGAAAAATAAATTGTGAATAACTCTTTAGTAAACAAAACGATAAAATTCACAATTAGAAACATGTACTGTCAGTAAAAGTTGTACGTGGTTAATTTGAAAATAAAGTTAGTGAATAAACAATGCCATATGTCAATACATTTTCGGAAAATTAAACACAAAATATATTCAAAGTTTCATAAAAGGAATGCAAATGTGTACATAAAATTTGAAAATAGCCTGACAACAAAATTTCATAGAACAAAAATCTCATAGACAAACAATCTTTAGTTAACTGTTAGCAAAATGTATTTGATATTATTTAATACAAATTAATTCATCATGAATATGGCAAATTCATTTCAGGAATACAAAGATGATTTCATATTCAGAAATCTGTACATGCAACTCATCATATTAAGAATCCTGAAAATGTCTTACTTTGGCCATTTAAATAGATATAGAAAAGCAGTTGATAGTTTCCAACACTGATTCTTAAGTGAAAAAATAAAAACCTTTCAATCTGCAGAATAATATTCAGGAAAAACTATAGATGTTATCAAACTTAACATTAGAATGTTAAATATTTTTCTTGAAATAAGAGGAAAAGCATGGTCTGAGCATTCTTAGTCAATATTCAGTGAAGAGTATATTCAGGCTAATAATACAATAAATTGAAATATATTGGTTAAGAATATAGAAGTGAAATATATATGTTCATTCCCTGGTCCCTTACTTAGAAAATACAAAGGAATAAAAAGAGCTAGTTGCCAAAATTAGCGCACAGATTTAATGATGTCACAGATGGTAAAATCAATTAAGAAATATCAGGAGTATATGCACATAACAGAAATATACTGGAAAATATAACTGGAGAAAAGACAATTTACAATAATATTGACAACCCTTAAATTTAATGAAACATATGTAAATCTACTAGCTCAAATATTGGAAATATTTTGAAGAAAGTGAAAATAACCAAAAATCTCCAAATCACATTTATTGTTATTTGAAAACATGCACACTACATGCATATGTGTGTTTCTAGAATTTATCAAATTTTTCAATCACAAAATCCTCATCTATCTTTCTATCTATGCATATTACAGCATGACTCATAATAACTTTAAATTGGAAGAAATTCAAATGTCCACTAAAAATATATTTATGGTTGCAATACAGTAATACAAATGTGTAAATTATAACTGTAGAAAAATAGTTCAATCTGAAAACCATAAAATTTACCTGAAGAATAATGTTTTTAAAATGATACAAAAAGAATATTTTTCCAATTTAGTAAAGCTCAAAATATGGGGAAATCTTATGTTATTGAAAATCTAGACAATAAGTTACCTTTGGGAAGGAGAGAATACATTTTGATTGAGAGATACACTAACTCAGGTAGAGATTCTTTCATTTTTTTCACCTGAGTAGCAGTTTCATGATGCTGCTTACTTTGCGAAAAATCACTGAACTTAATAGCTTAAATTAGCCCCATTTCTCACTATGTCTGACAATTCTATGAGAAAGAATAAAAGAAATCACCTTCATAAAACTTCTTGATGGTTTATATTGTTTCTTGATAAAGCTTCATTCCTACAGAACAATTAGGATTCTAAAATATATTGAGCAACTACTATTGTGGTATAACAGAAAGGGAACCTCATTAGTATGTACATCTAATAAACTTTAATTACTTTTTTAAAAAATTGAGAAAAACTTTCCTGCAAGAATACTGAATGGGAGAAAGAGAGAAACGAGAGAAGGAGAGAGAGATGGGTGGAGAGAGGGACAGAGTTATGGTTTGAGTCTTGATGTGCCCCCAAAGCCTCATGCAGGGAGGTGGACTTCTAGAGTTTGCAAATGACTCATGGGCCAATGCTGGAATTATGGGTATGAGTGCTACACCCAAGTGGGTGTGGCCAACAAGCAATAAAAGGGACAGAAAGTGTCTTCTTTCCGTGCTCCTCCCATTTTGCTCTTGTTGTTTGTGCTGTCTTCTGCTACCATAAACTTTTGCACTTTGCCATGTACCACTCTGCCTTGGAGTCAGCTGATTATGGACTGAAACTTCCACAAACTGTGAGCTAAATAAACCTTTCATTCCATAACTTTGGGTGACTAGTATTTTGTCTCAGCAATGAGAGAAAGGTAACCAAGACAGTGAGAGAAAGAGAGAGAGACAGAGAGAAAGAGACAGAGAGACAGAGAGACAGAAAGAGAGAGAGAGAGAGAATGCTAACATTCCAGTTAAACATTGCAAAACATTTTCATGACTTAATAAGAGAGACAGCTATCCTGGCTGTACCTTATAAGCATTCACCAGTGGCATTACATAGAAATACAGTGCAGAACAATACTAAAAAGCAAACTGACTTTTAGTCCATTTCATTTCTGTTTTAAAATACTGTGTCGATTGTTTCCTCACCTCCAATCCACATTTATCACTAAGCAATCACATGTGCACTACATGTGTATGTATAATTCTGGAATTTATCAACACATGTTAGTCACAAAACCTCATCTATAATATTAAGAAACACAACAGACCAGAGTTACAAAACATAACTCTTCAGAATCTGAACAGTGATATTTGATTTCACCTGGTCATTTCTTGTTTTACCTTTTACTATCTAGGATTATATGCATTATTTTCATCCTAATCCAACATTTCAAAGACATTTTATGCATCCTCTTTGGCTTCAATGTACAAGCATTTTATAGGCATTTATTTTTTGCCAGAGTTTGCCTTGTTATTAGAAACTGAAACATAAAACAGACGTCATCCTTTTGAAAACAAGTTTATTGTCTGGTGAAAATAAAACAGTAAAAAAACAGTAA